>JAGXCT010034921.1:0-29711 GCA_022495035.1 Philopotamus ludificatus
AAAAATGATACGACGTATGATATAAGGGTTCGGTGAACGCGCATATGAAACTTGTTGGTTCAGTACCTCCAACAAGGTTAAGAACCACTGTCCTAGACAATAGAGATCTAAATAAAACACCGTTAAACGACGTTCGACCCTTGTTTGAATTTAATTTAAATGCTGTTATTTAACTTAAGACAAATTAAATAGAAAAAGTCACAACACGTGACTAAAAATACGTGTTAATTTTATATTAGTTTCCATAATACTATATGTGACATAAATACAGAAATACAAGGGTAATTTTTGTGAGGAAGGTCCTGGCTCTTCTTAAATTATTGTAGCGTTATTTTCCGCCGTGTCGGGAGTAAGAGAAGAGAGAAAAAACGCATAGTTATCCATTTGTACTCGCTCCAAAAATCTAAATCAGTTGCTTATAACAGTTATGTTTAATGTTTCCAAACTTTTTTTAAGAAAAATTTAAGGCAGGTTCTTTGGGTTGATCGTTTTCAGAGTCCCTTTTATTAAGTTCACTTTGTTCTCCCAGTTTATGAAGGTCGTCGTTGATAATGCTCTCACTAGAAAGCTGTAGTAACTTCTTAATATCCGTCTCTACATCTACATCTTCTAGTCCTGCTGTTTCCGTTAGGTTGACAATTTGGCTAATGATATGCTCTACTTGTTGGGAAACCTTGGATACTTCCGGCCATAGCTCCATCCACACTCTGTTCATGGATTTATCAGTTTTTTGCCAATCAAACACAATGCTATATTTTTTCCAAAACTGAAAAACTGATGTTTTATCAATAATTTTTGATATCTGCGATCAAGATTATGTCTTCAAATTAGATAGGACTCACTGGTCCATCAGTTGAATTAACGACGTAGTATCAGGTGGTAGAAAAAATATTTTAATGCAAGTGAAATCCAACAAGAATTATCTAACAAAAATATATGGCAAACTCAAAGTTTATTATTTAAATGGAAATTATAGGTAATCTAGGTTTAAAAAATTCTATTTAATTTAGGAAGCGCCAAACGAGGCCTTGCTGTACCTTAATAAGTTAACCTTTCAGCGAAATCTATGAATTCTAAGAATTATTTATAGCATTGGCCAGTGGGTGATTGTCAGTTATTCAATTCACCACTACCCACCCTCGCATCTTTAAAATATTTATAGGACATTTATACGCATCAGTGGCATTTTGGAATTTTCTGTTATGCCATTCATCCATTGTCAATAAATAAAATAAAATTTGTGTTGACAATGAAGACGTGGATTTGTATCTTAACTTTATTATTTTGGGATAATTCATACGTCATCCATAACCTATTTTATTCATCGATGTTCTTTATATGGAATCATGGAGTTTCTGCGATAATTCTTCAATGGTTAATTAAGAAACTGACGCAATCGAAGATTTATATTCGTTATAATTACATTCTGTAGTTTTATCAATTGTTATTTTCTGATTTAAGTTTTTAGAATAATAATTGAGATCTGCGTTAGCATTCGATGACGTCAGATATGTTTTATTCTTGTTTTATGATGGGATCTAATACTTATTTAAATATGATTGAACCGACGTGATGTTAAACATGGTATTTATGTATTGAAATGATCGTCGTTTGTTATAAAAATCTTTAAATAATGGATCATTTTTGAATGCCTTCTTTATTATGGAGTCGGATATAATTTAGTCCATGGCAATATCTGCATTTGGCTAATAACATCCCAATTCCCCCGTTGGCGACGACAGTTTAGCATCAATTAAATACTTGTTTGATAACATTTCGCCAAGACATGCCACATGGGAATTCCTACATGAGTTCTGCGCGATTTTATTGGCACTTAACACGGGGTCCGTAGCGGCGGCAAGCACCGCCATCTGCCGGTGGTCATTAAACAGTACGCCTTATTCCCGAAAGAATGAAGTTATGCCACTGGCTCCACAACATTTTGCGGTTTGGTCCTGAGCCGGATTTTCGGAATATCAATACCTTTGATTGATTAATAAGCGGCCGCAATTCTGTCGGCATTCTGCCGATGGGTCAAGCAAAAAGTGGTCGAGTGCTATTCGCCTATTTGCGCGAAGACGTCTCGTACATACAAATTATTCGCGGGAGATTCAGCATACAAATATAATAATATCATAATTATTGCGCATCCGTTGCCACCTGTTTCCTCCTACTGATTGTCTATGCTTAATAAAACTTCCGTCAAAGTCATCGGATGCAACTGACCAGAGTATCGCATTGCATCCGGGTAGAATTCCTAGACGTTTCTCGGTATTCTATACTTAACAAAACACATTTTAGAATATTCTAGACCTATATTTATGCGGTACGTTTTTTTTTTTTTGTTCAAACACATTATAAATTATGCTGTTATTTATTTCGACAACATGTTCTGAGCGTGCCATCGATGAAGTAATAGCCGAAGATTAATTAGTTGATCTGAACCTGATCTAGAAAAATGTTTAAAAATCATACTATTTAAAACGAACGCTCCAGCTGCGCAGGAAATTGGAAAACGCCGTATTATGTATCGATTTAAATATAGAACATGTTCTCAAACATCAAAGGGACATGGTCACTGAAATTCTATAAAAAAAAATATCTATCCACGCTGACATAATATTCTGCTTAACATGGCAGCAACTAATTCTTCTAATGATGATGAAAGTGATTTTGAACCTGTTATAAAACGAAAAATCGATCTTTAAACGCGGTATTTTATCAGAAGTGATAAACAACATTTTTTGTATTAAATATTACGCTTGATATGATAATTATTTAAGATGCATCTTTCAGGATATATTTGAAGGCAATTGCTTACAATAGGATACATGACAAGAAGAGGAGATAAAAACTTAATGATCCAATCAAAGATAAGCTGTTATATTATATAAATTACGATGTACGATTGTACATAAAACGCAATCTAGAATTCTTCAAATGAGACATTAATTAGAATAAAGATCCTACTATTAATATTAATATTATGTTGATATGACTAAACTGAAAGAAGCAAAGAATCGTGAGCATTGTTTTGATACATTGCTTGATGAGGAAAGGGTATTTTAAATATAAAATCAGATGCATGTTGTAGTTCTGTAGCAACTTCTAAATTAAAGAAGGACTTAGAAGACTGAAATAAAATGAGTAATCATAATGTCCATTAAATGAGAGACCATTAAATAACGATGATTTAATTCCTTCAAGATGCGGTGCTGAAGACGGAAGTTTTAGGTCAAAAATTCCAATTTTCATATTGTGGCATTGGTATACCTGTCCTTGATGTGTGTCTTGATATGGTAGATATTGAAAGATTGAGAAGAAGAGCTAAGCGTCATACTGAAAGTTGCCTTCCAGAAGATGATAAAAAAATACTCTAGGGTCGACTAGTATCACATACACTCCAAAATACTTAGGTATTTACCGTAGGTTACTGAAAAAAGCGGCCTAAAGAAAGGCGACAACTTTTTAAGGTACGATATTAAATTCCTTCTTAATATATTCAGTGAGTTCTCGAGTGTGAATCTCTGTCCAAAGGTCCTAGATTGACTATTGATACATCGATACACTGTGGTGCTTATAAAAATCTACAACAATGACAGCTAAAAGGGGATGTTAGACAAGATGATATAATCACCCCAAAATTATACACCCGTGCGCTAGAGAATATGTTCAAACTCCTCCATTGGAAATGACGAGTGGATAAATGGAGAAAATATACACTTTAGTTTTGCAGAGGACATAGAAAAAATATTGAGAGACCTGTAGAGGCCTCTAAATCAGTCGGTCTAAAAATTAATTTGGACAAAACAAATATCATGATAAATAACAAAGCAGTCCATATACTGATCATTATAGAGGAAATTCAAGAGTATATTTACCTCGGCCAGACTATTCAACTTGGATGACATAACTTCAACAAGGAGTACGACAGATTAGTGATTTTGGTTTGTTTACAAGAATCCTTTGACAATTTTCGAATTTCCCTGAGAGTTATTATATCTTTATATTTGAATCTAGTGGCATCTCGTGGGTAAACTATTTGGGGGTGCTGCGGAATATTAAAAACTAACAAAGTATATTTCGCTGATATTTCATTTACAATATAAATAATATGGTGAAATAAAAATACTAAATAATATGTGGACCAAAGAAGCTGTTAGTATGACTGCACCGAGTCGCAGCGCGATACGGCGCTTAGCGGGGAGACCCCCTCAGCACTTCACTACCGGCCCACATCCGTCCAATACACGACGCCAGCAGCGCTGAGAAGAAGGCAGCGCTCTTGCTTCACATCGCATGGAGTAACACTGCCCACGTAGGTACCGCCCAGATTATTTCGTATACATAATATATTATCAATAGACACAAATACAATATATGAATATGTACGTCCAATGCCAGCAACGGCCAAGAGAGGGAAACTATTTACAACCGCATACCAAGACGGCTCGGGTCCCCGCGGTATGGACACAAAAGAGGAGCCCTCACATCACGTGTGAGTCTCAGGTTCCTTTGGCCTCGACTACCATGCGAGAATATGGTAAGGCCCATGCCCTCAGCGAGTGAGAGCCTTGTGGCTGACAAATGATGATGATGATGATGATATAAAAATATATTTTTCCTCAATATATTTGGGGGTACTGCAGATTCGCAATGTATATGGACGAGCCGCCCCTGTTTAAATCCCCATTGGTCGATGTATTTCAATAAAATATCTACTGTAGTCAGTGCTATGTTGTGACTAATACGATTGATCATTTCTACATCCTTATTTGCATACCTGAGTTCTCTTTTGTTGATATTGAAAATGTTATGGCTTGTAGTTAACATGGCTATTATTTCGATAATGTAAGTTAACCGTGACTGAGCTAAATAAGTAGTCGGATAGGTGTCCGACGAAAACTATGAATTCAGAGAATACTTTATAATATTGGGCATATAAGAGGAAGAGACTCCTTACATATATAAAAATATTTATTAACGCAGTTTGTTGCGTTAGAATTAATTCATTTGATGCCATCTATTCTGCGTTGATTAAATAATATAAAATTTCAATCCAACTGGAATAATATTAAAATTAATCAGTGTCATGATTTGACACTGGGGGGAATATCAGTGTCGGAAACTCATTCCCTTTGCATCTCTAGTATCTCTATCGAATCATTAAATTGGTGATTGGTGCCTTGGAATTTTTCTATTATACCATCCATCCATTGTAGTCAAATAAAATAAATAAATATAATAATTAAAACCTTATAAATAATTAAGCACGATTATTCACGTGTGACGTCTTTATAGTGATTGGTATCGTATAACGGCGCATGCGCAAACGCTTTTTATATTTAAATATTTATAAATGCACATTCACTCTGTCGCTCTCGTTTCTAAGATTGCGCTCCTCCCCAAAATCACTTTAGAAAATGTCAGGAAACGTCAAAGACCCGAGTCACTCTCGCATCATTTACAACCATTGCCGACTGATTATTTCCCCATACGACCACTGTGGCACAATGGGCAGCGACGATTTGCTGCGGTCGACGGGTACGATTCATCACGGGTGGTGAGGCTTTCGGTGTGCATGTGCACTTACTTGGTTGCATACTCGGCTCGGTTGCGATTTTCTGCTTTCGCCCTAAAGCCGGTAATTGAAGCCGAAAAATGTTTCAATACGTGCCGATCGCTAGAAGGACGACGGATTGCCGACCTTCCAGTATCATTACGTGATCGAGACGCGAGAGAAACCGCAAAATTTTGCATTTTTATACGACGCCGTTTTTGGGTACGGCAATTTGGGAAATGCGTGCATGTATTTTTATTGCGCTTTAATTTTTTAGATAAATTCCGCGGTCGCACTCGGAATTTATCTGCTATTCCGCATTTCAATCAGGTCTGATTATGTCAACGCATATAAAATGCGAATACAGCGAAACTTCGCTTTACGAGCACCTCTCATAACGAGCAAAACAAACTGTGAAAAATAAATGTATTAACCTAGCCGTGCTGTTGGGGTCTATTTGGGACCCCAAGTACTTGATTTTTCTCGAATAACCCTTTTAATGTAAATCTTAGATGTTACAAACGTTTCGCATTTGTTTAAAAAAGTCCAATGAATAAATATTATAAATAATAATTGTCCGTTATTGTTTGCAATTGCGAAAAGAAATCTACAATGTTCCCTGCTGTTGCCACGTACGCGATGTTCCACGATGATGTGCCAAGTGAGAGTGAAACTGTGCGATTGACACGTGCAGCGAGATCTCAGTCGGAGCGTCGAATGCGCTTGTCATTTACGCGTCATATCGATTGGTAAAATAATATAAAATATCAAACCAAATTATAAAGTATATGATGATTAACTATTTTTATTCTTCAGAAATTATTCGAGAAAAAAATCTCAGTTCTCGTTGATGTCGAATTTCACACAAAAAAAGTATTATATAGTCAACTGTTTTTTTTACTAATGTTTAAATATATAAAATAGCCACACGCACTAGGCGATGTCCCGCTGCAGACTGAGGACACGCTGCCGACTACCGACCGAGACCGACTCGCGGCACGTGTCACTAGTACGTTTAAATCCTACATGTCACAAACTTTTCGCATTTTCGCAGTTGCGAAAAAATAATAAAAACAACAATATTCGCTTCTATTTTTCTCGCTTACGTCCGGTACGATGTGTCAAGTGCGAGTGGAATGTATACATATTTTGGCTGTCGATCCATCAGCGGAGTGTCCTCAGTCGAGACTGAGGACTTCGTTGTAAAAAAAAATCAAAAATATCGATCAGAAGCATATCATGAATAACTATTTTCATTCTTAGAATAATCCATTTTTTTTATTTTAAATTCTGGACATTTATGAGGATTTCATGAACATTTTGACTTTATAATAAAATGCTTGGGGTCTATTTTGCCTTATAAATAAACCTCCTTCGGACGACGCAATTGGTTTTGAGCCACTGTGACAATTCGGTTTCGCAAAACGAGTGACGACGAGAGAGGATAAAACGATCTCACATTCTTCTAAACTTATACAATTTAAGCTAATTAAGTTTGGCAACCCTTGCAAAAATGTCACACAAGAAAAAGCCGCAAGAACACCCACAAAATAATAAAAATAACCGTAGAAATGAAACGTAAAATAATTGAAAACCGAGAACGGGGCCTATTCTCAGATAGTTTTGGAAATATCACTTCCACAACGTTGCCTGTCTCAAGATGAGCGAAAAGGCATCGGAAGAGTTCACCCAGAGACAGTGCGGGGTAAAGCAGTAAGCAGACTTGTACAAATTTGTTTTATTATATTTAACCGTTTGAGTACCGCGAGGACATATGTGTTCTCCGTGCGGGGACGACGCAAATACCGTAAAATACGCATAAAAACGTTGAAATTTCGACTCTTTGATATTAAAAATTCGAACAATATATATCAATTTATAAATAAAATATTCAAAAGTCCAATTTTTTTTAAAATATAGAAATTTGCGGTATATGAATGTCACCTAGCTTAATATTTCGCGGTACTCAAACGGTTAATAATGATTTTATTCCGGGTGTTAGTCATTCCTTGAATTTATTGTATTTTTTTAAAGTATTAATGATAATAAAATGTAGAAGTGTGTAAACGTCTCGATGAAAAGAGTTTCTAATACATGATGGTCAGCAAGAGCAGACGCTGTGATGGCTTGGTTTCATTCGTATAAACGAGGATATGAAGAAGAAGTTACAGCAGTGGAGGCCAATTCACATCTGAAGAAAATTTACAAATATGAAATGTATTTTGCTAAGTGGAGTTTTTTAGTGGAGTGCTGGGTCTATTAAAATGATCTATTCTACTGAAGTCATTAGAAAATTATATCAATAATTAAAAAAAAATGAATAAAAGGCAACTGATTTATCAGGACTATTATTTAATGTAGAAGGTGGACAAACTCACAGACTATTAACGCGAAAATGTGTTTTGTTTTAAAACAAAGATGTGGAATAATTTTACAATAAGAGGAAATTACCGAGGCAGAACTATCTCAAAGATCTTAGACGTATGAAGTTGTTGTAGAGCCTTTTCGAATGTTGTTCACGTGAATTTATCAATAGTAGAAAAAAGGAGATGATAAATTAATTCGTACTTATGAAAATCCGCTTAAGAAATAAGAAGTGTTGTAATGTAAGTATTCTTTTTAAATCCCTTATCTAATGCGCCAGGAGAAAGATTCTTTTCTGTTTTAAAGCGTGTAAAAAATATTTAAGGAGTACCTTGAAAGAAGAAAGCTGAAATGATATGGCCATTCTGTACATAGAGAAAGAATCTGCATTGACACTGCTAAAACAATTGACGAATTCGCAAGAAATAAAGAATAAAGAAAATGAATGTACAAAACTCTGTTAATGACTTCCTTTGTTGTGTTGTGATATCAAATTTCAATATTCTCCTTTTTTGTTATTAATTTAATGGGAGTGTAAACGTCGGAGGAAAGCTGAAAAATTGGTTAGCTCGATCGTGTGCACGATCAATTCGGTAGTAAGCTAATGCGATGGGAGAGTAGGAGACATCATATTCGCTTTTATGGCAACATTAACCCGAATATGCTTCCAAAAGCATCCGGTTCTCAAAGTGTTTGCTATTATACTACACGTCAAAATTCGGCACAGCTTCATACAACAAAAGTATGATCCCATAGTTAGAGATTTATCGAATAGAATGACCTAATCGACATGTGTCATGAATCAAGAGAAGGATTGGTTTTCCGACAAAGCCTCCAGGTTCTATATAGATGTTTCAGAGTTTTGGAGGCAATCAAAGACCGTTAGTCATGTAAGAATGCGGTATTACTCATCAATAAAAAAGCTGATGTCTCGTTGAATGTGTGTCTTGTTGCGTCCACCATAATATAAGAAAACTCGTAACGTCTGAGTCCTGAGAGAGACTCAGACGTTACGAGTTTTCTTGAAACATTTTTGTTAACGAGAGTCAGGGATCTCGAAATTGTTACCGCAAGGGTAAAACCATTTGACAAGATTCGCTATTGCCAAGAGAACTCTCACTTCTGCTTGGAAAAAGCTTTGGCAGGATAGCATTGTCTAATGTGACTTTAAGGGGGTTAAGTCAGAGCCTGAACGAGATTGTAGTTTTGACCATGAGATCATGGGACTGGAGATGGATAATAATGATGACGTTGCGCTTCTTGAAGAACACAGCCACCAAATAGCTTATGGAGCTCTTGTGTTTCACAGCAAGAATTTGTTGGGGAAACTAAGAGGAGGGGGAGCAGCAATCTTTTGGCGAAGAGAAATGCTAAAAGCATTAGAAACTGTTGCATCGTTCTAATAAACTAAACCAATCAAAATTTAAACCGATATATCTATATGTGCATATACATATCTGGTCTCTAACGGATTTCTCACCTCAGAATCAGTATACCCTGGGAAGGCAAACCCTGATCTGTTCATCGATAAACGGTATCGATACTTTCGCTCCTCTTTGAGGAGGTCTTTTCCACGATGAACGGATTGCTATTGCACGACAGGGTTAATAATCACTTGTGATTCGTTATAAGCAGATATTGCATAGAGAAGAGTAATACGAATACCAAGACAAACCCCCTCCTACTTGCCTGGACACAGTCGAGAGGGTAAAATACGATATCAACAGGGTAAAAGATACACGCCCAATGCCAGCAATGGCCAAGAGAGGGAAACTCTTAACAAAAAACCGCATACCAAGACGTCATGGGTGTTTTGTGGCTGGCAAATGCATTTTTGGTCCCAAATATACATTTTTTTAGTATTTTTTCGACATGGAATGCATTATTATATTTTACATTTTATGAGAAAAAATTATTCGCTTTACGATTAAGAAAAGAATTATGAAAATTTATGAAAAGAATTATGCTCCGAGGTTCCACTATATAAGTCAAGAATATTCGTAAACTTTACTGGCCGATGCACTGTGTTTATCTGACCGGGTATCGACCGCTACAAATGCCGATTACCCACGGTAATCGTGCAATGAACGATGCCCAAGCAAAACATTAACGTCGACATTCTCGAGTTTTCTACGTCTTCCGGGTTTTATTGAGTTTTCCAATGTCAAAACTTCGTCAGTCGTCCCAACCGCGCCTCGAAATTCAAAACTCTTCTATTGCTATTGCGTAATGGTACAAATAATCACGACACGGTCGTCTGTGTTTATGCAAATGCAATAAACAAACGTCATCCAATATTAGACCACCGTGTATGCGAATCTTATTTCGGCGAACCGCGTTATCAGCCGTGGGCGTATACGAATAATCTGATTGGCTCGCGATTTCGCTCAGCTGCTTTTGACACAGTCCACAGGGCGGTCCAGAAATATCGCCGAATTATTTTTATTTATTTATCATCTCAAAATAGCTCTAGTCTCGTTTGCAATAACTATTTATTCTAAACAATGGCCAGCCGGCACATCGATCGATTGATGGAAAGCCGTTCCGCTTCTAATAATAAAGCTCCCCTCCACCACACCCACCCACCTTCCCCCCCCCGGTAATCCGCAATGGCGTTAAACTGGTTTGCGGCGACATCTTATTTCGCAAATTGCCTCGCGACCGTTGGCCAAGATCACACAATGGCCATTGGCCGGGCAATAAAATATCGAAACTGAAAATCGATAGGCGACTGCGCAGTAATACACGCAATAAAACAGCCGTTGCGCATTCACCATGCTTTATGGCATTCCGCGCCAATTTCCCACTGTTCGTAATTCCTGCTCGGGTGTCAACTATTGGATGTATGTGTGCGCGTGTGGGGGCCGTGTAATTCGGTCGAGTGGCACGCGTGCCGTGCCACACGTGCCAAATTAAAAAGGCAATTTTCAAAATATGTTAACATACCTAATTGATTAACTGATTACATAAAAAAGTATTAATATTAATATATAATCAATAGACACATATATATTAATATATATGTGTCTATTGATTATATATTCGTCGTGCGGTGTAGAAGAGCAAGGGCGTCGTCTGCTCGTCTGCGCTACCAGCGTCGTGTATTGGATGGATGCAGGGCGGTAGCGGGGTAGGGGGGAAGGGGTTTCCCTCGCTAAGCGCTGTGTTGCAATGCGATTCAGAGCATTACCACATCGTCCATACTGAGTTACTTTTGAAATAGACTTTTTTTAAATTTTTAATCTTCCGCAGCACCCACAAATATTTTACCCACGAGCCCCCAATGATTATATCATTCAATCAAACATATTCTAAAAAATAGTACATTGGTACAATTTATATCTAAATATTTATTTAGATAAGTTTGGTATTGTCGAGTTGGCACACAAGGTGCGTGACGCATCTTGACGTTTTTAGATATGCCGAAAAAATTAAAAATTAGTTTTTGTAAGTTATAAATTATACACAAGCGATGCTTTCGCTCCTCTTCCATGAAAGAATTGGTATTGCGCAAGGTCAATGCTCGCTTGAGACTTGTCTAGAGAAGGTAAGAACGAATAACGAGACAAACCCTCATGCCTGGACACAGTCAGGAGGGTAAAATACGATAATGGCAGTGGTAGAAGATGCATGACCAAGGGCAGCAAAGCAAAAACTCTTTAAAAAAAACCGTATGCCAAGACAGCTTGGGTACCCGCGGTATGGACACAAAAGGGGAGCCCTCATCTATGAGTCTCAGAGTTCTTTAGCTTCTACCACTCGAGAGTCTGGTAAAGCCCATAAGCCCAGCGAGTGAGTATCTCATGTCAGGCAAAAGATGATGATATATTTGTATCACTCGATCCTTTAACTATTGATGTAAAAAATATTGGATTAGATTTTTTTAACGAGCTTGTAGAGCTTCGTATTTGAATCCAGCTTCGTTTGATGAAAATTTACATATTCAATTACTATTGTTATAGTTTTATTATTCCTTTAATAGTTTCAGCTCTAAGTTATGGTTCTTGTACTTCCGCGTTGCTAGTATAATATATTTACCGAAGCGATTACAATTGAGTGTAAAATCTCGTTGATAACTTCAGGCGTAATATTCTTACATCCTTTACTATTTATGGATTATTCTAATTTTTGGCAATTGAATTTATTCCTCTTTGAGATCCTCAATTATTATAATACTTCTAAAGGACTTCTAACCATTGTCGTTTTAAAAACAATAAATAATTTATGTCTATACTATTAGGATCTATGAATCATTGAAAATCTATGAATTCTGAGTATACTTTGATTACTTGGGGTCTTTTTGGGATCCCAAGTTTTTGATTTTTCTCTCATAACTCTTTTAATATAAATCCTACAAGTCCCAAACTTTTTTTATTTGTATAAAAAAGTCTAAGAATAATTATAAATAATCATTTACTCTTATTGTCCGCAATTGCGAAAAAAATAAAAATAACAATATTTGCTTCTGTTGGCATCCGGTGGGATGTGCCAAGTGCGATTAAAACGTACTAGTGACACGTGCCGCGAGTCGGTCTTGTTCGGTATTCAGCGGCGTGTCCTCAGTCTGCGGCGGGACATCGCCTAGTGCATGTGGCTATTTTACATAGTTAAAGATTAGAAATAAAAACTACATAATACATTTTTTGTGTAAAATAATGTAAAACAATGGATTATTGTAAGAATAAAAATAGTTATTCTACATTTTGGTTGATATTTTAGATTATTTAACTAATCGATATGACGCGTAAATGACAAGCGCACTCGACGCCGACTCTCGCTGCACGTGTCAATCGCACGGTTTCACTCCCACTTGGCACAGCGTACCGAATGCGAGTGAGAAAAACATCGCGTACGTGGCAACAGCAGGGAATATTGTAGATTTTTTTCGCAATTACATACAATAAATGATTATTTATAATATTCATTCGGCTTTTTTAGATAAATGCGAAAAGTTTATGACATGTAGGATTTATTTTAAAAAAATCAAGAACTTGGGGTCCCAAATAGACCCCAACGGCACGGCTAGGTTAAAGATGACGCAATCGACTGTATCATCTTTGTTTGTCTCGAAGTGTCGAATGTTCGTAAATCGAGAACTGACTGTAATGTGGAAAAATATGAGTCGAATCTAAAAAAAAGAGATTGGTTTCAAGAAGAATTCACTGCAGATTCGACAGTATACACGTGTAGAGTATATATTTTCATTTAAAAATATTTTCAGATACTCAGCATCCATCTATTTACCAATGAAAGTGATTTTTCAATATTTCGGTTACGTTTTCTATTTCTTTTTCGATGATTTTTCTTCAATTTATTTCACATGATCTAATAATATTAGGGATTATTACAAAATTTAAAGGAAATGCTGGTTTTCTTATACTAGGATTTATTTACAATTCTTTAATTGCATACCTTATCACTATTCACAGATTCTAAATTTGGATCTGATAACACGCCTGATTCAATAACTGATTTGCATCATTTAACCATCTAATAATAAAATATTAAAAACGTGTCACGTATGGAAATTGATATCTTTATGGGAAATATGCACGTTCTCGAATTTTAAAGAGTGTTGTCACCTTCTGTTGAATAAATCCCACGCAAAATCGGTTATTGGGCTATAATTATATCTCGTGGTCTTCTTTAATTTCACAATAAAATAATTCAAAGGCAGAAACCGGACACTGTGCCTGTGTCCGCCGAAGATGATACAAGTCCCCGACACAACAGTGTCGTCTTTCGCCCGATAGCGTCGTCATTTACGGCTATCGCGAATTGGACTCTCATCAACACCGACACCCAATGTGAAACGGCATTGTCCGCAAATTCTCAGATTGCGCACGATGAAAACGTCTGGTGGGCCAATTGATTGCGACGACGAAAACAGACGAGCTGGAGGGCAGGAGGAGGTGGCTTAATCGGGCAATCGTTCCCGAGGTAGGTAGGTAAAGGTGGTCGGGCCGGCAGAGTGGTGGAAGGGCCGATGAGGGCAAGGCCGGTCCTTTAATTATCCTCGCGCCGCTAACTGGACTCTCGTGCTGGCCTGTCCATCGCCGAAATTGTATATTTGAGGTCTTCGACTTTTATTTGCGCGTCCTCTACTAAGTGGAGGGCGCCAATGTAAAAACACGCACCTCCAAAAATAATCTCAATCATTTTTTTTTGCTTCAATAAATCCTTTTTTTATTATATTATATTCGGTTTGCAACGCCTGTCCTTTGTATAATTCGCTACATGTTGGCATGCTGCATGCCGCGAGTGTACACACAGATCTGTAAGATTGATTGCATAGCCACGAAATGCAGTCGGACCCACCGCAAATAGCATTTCTTTATTTTGATAGAGTTCTTCGGAAAGAATTTCGCTTAAGTTAAGCGAATCAATTAAAGGAGACAGACTGAGATGGGTTTAATAACAAAACGTTATTTTAATTGCTTTTATATGTGCATACTTATTCGATCCGTTCTCACTAGCTGTGAGAAATGCGCATGCGCTCCATATATGCTATCACCGTTACGACTGTGCAAAGCTAGTATGGCTCCAAATCACAATAAAATATTGATTATGATTATGATAATTCGAATAGTTAGTAGAAAAGTTATAAACAATCGAGTGAACTAACCCAGTTCATTATGACAGTGGCTTAAGTCACATTTATTCTCAAAAAATAATGATTATTAATTTTTAAATGCATTATTATATTGTTATACCATCAGGTTGCAATACATGTTTCAGTATTGTTTTGATAATAATATTTGTTGGAAATAATTCGTCGATTTTTTCGTATGTGATTTGCAATTAAATGACCACAAACATTAAATAATAAGAGGTCTGATATAAAAAATTCACGTAGCTCGGCTCACTTATTATAAATAACAATAAAACAAATTTGGAAGTACGCAGTAGGACCATGCTAGCAAATCGGTGCTCGGAACAGCATCGAGATTACTCTTATAGAAGACTAAAGTCAAGCTCTACATGACCCTCATCAGGCCCGTCCTAACATACGGATCTGAATGTTGGGCTTTGCCAAAACATGATGAGATATCCTGGAGAGGAGAATTCTGAGACGAATATTTGGAGCCGTATTCGACGATGGGAAGTGGCGTTTACGAAACAACTAGGAGCTTTACCGTCTATACAAGGATATACCGGTCACAGCTGTCGTCAGAGTGGTCAGACGGCCGCCGAAAAGGCTTATGGTTAACAAGCCTTCCTGTCTCCCTAGAAAAGGAAGACCAAGGCTGAGATGGTCGGACTCTGTACATTGCATCATTGAAACCAACTGAAAGATGGAACAGCGTGACGGCAGACCGGATAAAATGGAGAAGGGTGTTGGATGAGGACAGGGCTTAACAATAGGGCTGTGGCGCCTATGATGAGTGAATGATGAATGGTATAAAAAATACGCATTAAAGCCTTAAGAGTCCTGGAGTTGAACTTCATTATGCCTCAAAAAAATTGGAATTTAGAAATAAATAAAGCAGATCGTCGAGGGAATAATCCCGGATCATCGAAAAAACTAACTATGATAATCCAGATGAGAAACTTAAATTAAGAATGCTAATAATTACGAAAATGTATAAATAGATACACAGAAAAGTAGAATTAACCATAGAAAACCACCCTATAGAAGACTAGAGGCATTCAATTGTGGGGTTAGGTTTTTCAATTGTATTTTAAATGACCTTGATCTGTTGATCTTTATTTCGCGAGGCAATGTATTACAAATTTAAGAAAAGGTGTATTTAGACTTTGGCGAATTAAAATGAAATATTCTAGGAGGGACTGCCGTGAACGCTGCTCTATAGTAGGAAGCCCTATAGGAGAAGACTAGACTTCAAGTTTTAATACAACGTTGTTGCATTGTCAATGTGGACATAGTATAGGTTTCATTGATTTTAAAAAGCTTTCGACCAAGTCTTACACAACAAAATGATCGATGTATGTATTAAAAACTACTGGGGCAGAATATAAAGAACTCCAATTGATAGAAAATTTGTACTTGTAACTAACAATAGCAGTTAAAATAAACAACAAGAGATCCGAAGATATTGATAAAATAAATAGCAATAAATAAAGGTATATCAAATTTAAGCATCAAACAGTGAGAGTCAAGTTTGGAGCGATTATATGCTATTTTTTATTCAGTCAGTGGCGGATTTAGCACTTGTGAGGCCCCAGGCGCAATTCGATTTTGAGGCCCCCCTCTAAATATTTTTACTACACTCTATAATATGCATTTAATGCACACATTTGGTTATATTCCGGTTGATAGTGGCAAGCCGAGAGTGTCTGACGCCTGTGTGCAAATCTTTATTTGGTGCCCCTTTCAAAAAAAAGCATTTTATAAAATCTGTATTAATAAAATATTTATACCGAAGGCCAATTGATCCAACATGATTTTGATGTTTGACAAATAATCCACAAGCTTAAGAAATAGGGCGGCACAGAAAAATTAAGGAGCCCCCTGAGGAACGAGGGGCTGTATACAGAGGGCCACGATACTATGCATCGTTTAGCCTTAAGATAGCTACGCGTCTGAACTCATAAATCATGGACGCGGATGTCATTGCATATGGTTCAAAATATGACGGTTAGGGTAGCCACCATAGGCATTATTTATTTGTCAATTTAATTTAAGGGATACTCTTATTATTGATTATTTTATTATGAAAAAAAAATAAAGCTGAAATTTTGAGGCCCCCTGAGTTCGCGGCTTAATTTAATTACTTAACACATTTATGGTGAATTAAATGAAATCTACCTATTTTAAGCTCCGAGGTGACCAACTAAATCTAATTTAAACTAAAAAAACGATAAGACGGAAGGTTTCCAAAGTGGTTCCTAAAGATCGTCCAAGGCCCTAGGGCAGAGGTTCCCAACCCTGTGCCCGCGGGCGCCATGGTGCCCGCGGAACGATTCGGATGTGCCCGCCACTATTCAACCGAGACAGAATTTTTTTATAAACATTAATTAAAAATGTGAATATTTTTTATTTATTTCCTAGAGTTTTGATTTTTTTGAGTGTCTAGGTTTATTAAATAGGTTCGTATGTTTGTGATATTGTATGTATGAGTGGTTCCTTTTCTGACAGTACTTGTCGCAATTTGTCGTTAAGAGTGGTGCCCGCCACCCTATCGATATTTTAGAATGTGCTCTAGAGTACAAAAAGATTGGGAACCCCTGCCCTAGGGGGTCTATGGCTAATTAAAAATGATTTAATGTTGGGGGTCCGCGAAAGATTTATCTCAAAGTAAAATAATTATATAATAATGCAAAAATGGATAACAATCAATTGGTAGCCATTTTTACGTCCTAAGTAAAATATAATTTAAAGCTATTAAGTTTAATCAAAACTAAAAGTATAATGCGATGGCTGCAAAAATGTTTTAATACAAACAAAAATTGGGGAGAAGAGAATGTTACACCAAGTTTTAACACATTCGTTTTAGACATTCTTCAAGTGGTTATCTCCGTTTGGGTGTTGGACCCTTATGCAAGTAGACCAACAAACTGGATGAATCCATACTAATACATAAGAAACTTATTGAATTACCTATAAATTGGGAACCGAAACCAATATTTCAACAAGGTGTAACGTCGGAGGAAAGCTGTAAAATCGGTTTGCTTGGTCTATGACATATGTAGAGCAATTCGGCAGTGAGCTGATCATGGGTGACGACTTATTCGGTTTATGGAGACATTAACCCGGATATGGTTCTAGAAGGATCCTGGAGCAAGGCTCCATAGTTTTAGATCTATCGGGTACAGTGACCTAACTAACACGTGTCATGGATCAAAACAGAGGCAAGCATTGTTTCCCCGACGAAACCCTCAGTTTATATATAGATGCCCCAGAGTTTGAGAGGTCAGTTTGAAACGGTCAACCATGTAAGAAGGCGATAGCCTTCCTGGATAGTTAGCAGCGCACTTTGTTAGTGCGCTGCTAACATTTATATATTGTTCATTCCTCCTCTTCGATGTGATAATCGTCGTATAAGTAATGCTGTAGTCCTCGGGTCGGCTTGGCTGATTCGTCCGCTGTATTGTTTACGATGAATAAAGATGCTGTGTGTCTATGAATTGTGTCTCGTTGCGTCCTCCGTTATATCCTATTCGAATCCTGAGAAGCTCCCACGTTACAAAGGTCACCACAATTTCTAGTTACAGTAACAAATACCAATTTTAATTATTTATTTATTTTCATAAAGACAATGCGTGATTGGCACTACAGAATAACCTAGGTCGCCAATCACGCATAAAAACATAATAGTAATGCGAAAAAAATGACATATATCACCACAAAGAAGAGAATAACAATAAAGAAAAGAAAAGAATTATAAAATCTCATATAAAATATCAACGAAACGGCGATATTTAGCATCAAATATATCTAAAAATGCTGCCAAGTGGTTGAGGAGAATAATAGCTCTGGTTACCGGAGAGTTTCTGGGAGTACCTGTCCTCACATTTGGCGAAAGAAAAAGCACACTCGAATGTGCTCGATGGTAGTGAGGTGGCGCCCATAAGGGCAATTCGCCAAATACAAAGACCACCAGGATGACTCAGACTTCATCGCCAATGCCGACGCCACCGCGAAGGAATCGTCGCCAACAGAGGTCTCGTCACAATAAGAAGAGGGCCAAGATTCACTACAAATTAATGCGCAATCTCGATCATAGTACTCATCTGCTAGTTTTGGATGAAGACAGTCGTCTTTCGCCCGATAGACTAAATCCCTCGACCTTCCCTCCCCCTTCCTCAATAACTCCTGTCACTTCCTGTCCGCCTTAATCCGATTTCAAGGCATTACCCTCTGTGGGTTGAATACTTGAAGTTATCCGTATTCAGTCACATCACAAGAGCAGCTCGCACAGTACAAGGGGGTTTTGTACTGCGCCAACCAACAGCTTGAAGAAGTGCTTTGCCAAGTATATCGACCTTCTTTTCTCAAGGGTTACCTACCTCAGGCAGCCCCGTACCCTTGCGCTGGGGTATAAACTTGGGTAGAATCCAAACTCTTTCTTATAGAGATATCTAAGAAAATTTCTAATCTGAGGGAATTTAAAGAGGCATAAGGCGTTTTACCCTGCATTATGGACCACAGTGAAAAAGCGGTTGATTGCTTTCCCATCTTCCTATTTAGTAGAACGTGGAAATAGTGCAGTTATGATCAACATCATAAAAAAAGAAACCGTCGGGAAATTGGTGCTTTAACAACGATTTTATTAGTGATTTTAACATAAAAATGTATTTATTCATATTTACATAATTTAATTACTCAAAAAAATGTATTTTAATTTACATCTCCACTGATATTCACTACTGAGATTCAATTGAAGTCGTTTGAATTCATTACACGTGATAAATACTAATACTCATGTATTATTCCGTTAAATTGTCATAAACTACGTTTCCTTTCGTGGATCGTAAGTTATTATCTCGATTCAATTAATATTTATGTATTCAGCATTTAATTTCAATGTGAGTTTTACTTTAACGGTTTCTTTGATGCATTCATTGTTCGACGGTAACCTTTTAACCTCGAGTTACCTGGAGCTATCAATGACTTTCATACACGGGATATGCGGCAGGTAATTTAGAATCTATTTAGTAAAATGAAAAAAAAACAGGTATAACGGAACTGATAATGCATATGCGCATCGGCGACAAAAGAGGAATGCATGAAATTGCAAATTTGCAACAGGAACCCTACAACCCCAACACCATGCGAATTTGTGAAAAGGGTGTGGAATTATTTGTCTCATAAGCTCATTCAACGGTTTTTGTATGACATGTGATTTTGAGTCGTATGCAATTTTTTTTTTTTTGCATAACTCGTTTGCAACGTCTCAAATATTAATTGAAACATTGCTACGAAATAGATAAGCGTGAGTAATTGACGACGGAAGGGCCATAAATTTTCGAAAAAAAATATCAAACATGAACGTTTGAACTGGCAGTTCGTTAAACTCTGAACATGTTTAGTTTGAATAAATCATCGACTATCTTATAACATTGCGTCTAATTATTTATTGTTAAATATCAAATGATAATAGGATAAAAAATAAATAAAAAAACAAATAAGATTTATTACCAATTTTAGGGCCAAGTGCATTGGGTCATATGATAATTTTACGCGCGTAATCGTATGCATTTATTGATTAGATGCGCTTGTTTGAATTCAATTATACAGAAATCTAATAATATTTTTTTAATAAATAAGTTACCATGTATATATTGTATATTAATACACACATCCCTCGATTTACGCGGGGTTTTTTGCGTGTAAAATATATCAAGGAGCAATGCAAATTTTATCAAAATTTAAAAGAATAATTGTAGAAAATTATAAACCAGGCTTTTAATACAAATGACGTCTATTTATCGTATCTCAAAAAACTCCTAGTGGTTTCAAGACGGCAAAAGATCGAGTGACGAAATTATTATGCGGCAATGCACTTGGTGATCGAATTATGAAACCATTGCTGATCTAACAAGCTCTCGAGCCAAGTTCATTGAAGGTCAGTGGCGGATTTCCCCTTAGGCGCATAGGGCCTCAATATTCATACGGTGAGAAATGGCCTCAATATTCATACGGTGAGAAATGGCCTCAATATTCATACGGTTAGATATGTGATATGAGTTGCTGTGCCGTCTATATCTGCAATTATATACCAATTAATGGTAAAGAAGGAGTGCCAAATTTTTCATTAATCGTGCCGATGGGACTCCAAGTTTTTGATTTTTGTCGAATAATTCTTTTAATATGAATCCTACATATTACAAACTATTTAAATTTGTTTAAAAAAAGTCTAAAAAATAAATATTATAAATAATCTTTGACAATATTCGCTAATGTAGCCACGAGCGTGATGTTTTTTCTCACTAGCATCCATAACGACGTGCCAAGTGCGAGTGTGCCACGAGAATTTGGCGGTCGTTCGATCGGTGGCGTATCCTCAATGTGCGACGCGACATCGACGGGTGCACGTGTCATTTACGTGGCATATTCATTAGTTAAAAATCCAAAATATCAGCCAAATTATGAAGCGTATCTTGAATAACTATTTTTATTCTTAAAATAATTCATTTTAAAAATAGTCAAGATATTGATGAAGATTTCATCAATATTTTGACTTGAATTGTCTATTTTACCTTATAAATAGACCCCCTTCGGATGACGCGGATGGTTTCGAGTCACCGTGATGGATCGGTTAGAAGAGCAGAATCAGTAAAATATTTTATTAATAAAAAATGCACAGTTTTTATTCCAATTAGTCAAAAGTCAAAAAAAACGAAAATAACAAATATTTTGCAAAAAGTAGAGCATAGAATTCAAGATGCTGTTGAAAAAATCTCAGCTAATATTTTAATATATATGTAACACTCCTATAGCACGGTATGCCACGCAAAAAAATAAATCTTTCTTTTGTCAAGATATTAATCAAGTTTTTCTCAATATCTTTACTTGAAATGCTAGGATTTTATAATTTATAATGGAAAATAGACCCCCTTCGGTCGACGTGGTTTCGAGCCGCCGTGACGGATCAGTTAATAATCTTTGTTCACATATATCTTTAGCCGTTTTATAATAGTATTTCAATTAATGGGTGTTTTATTACTGTATGTTTTTATATTAACATATTAACATATTATATTATAATATAAGTTGTATTATCATAAATGAATTGACAAATGAATAATGCCAGCTATAGTATGTTTTTCAGGCAGGTACCCTAACGGTCATATTTCGAACCTTATGCACTGACCATGATCCATGGATTCCGGTGCATAACTGTCTTAAGGAAAAAACGTTATAGCCCTGCAATGTTCTACAAATAATACATATTTTTAACATCAATATCACTAATCAATCACTGAGAAGCTAATAAAAGAAAAAAGTGAAGAAACGACAAAACTTAAACGTTTATTTTTGTTTTTCTTTTTGTCTATCATAAATTAATGTGAAATTAATTATGTATCCAAAACTTTGCAAATTCAGTAATAAAACGTACGCGTAGAATTCACATTGGATGCAGAGGTAGTAAAAATATTTTGATGGGGGCCTCAAAATTGCGCCTGGGGCCTCTCAAGTGCTAAATATAATGCCATAAACATGGACTATATTCCTGTACTTTGGAGACCTAACAAGAAAGCTTGCTTTCCATTTTATAAATTTATTTATCACTAAGAATATTAACAAAAATATCGATTTAGATAAAAAACACTGAATTATACAGTGCTAAATATTGATCCCAATGTTGATTGAGTTTTGAAGATACTACGAGAAATTTAAATAAATTATTTTTTATTAATTGTAAAGAGTTTTTGCACTGTTTTGTCGCTCATGTCCTTTTATATCTACCGCGCAAATCGAGGGATGACACCAAAGGATAACAGAAAAAAGGTATTGTGTATTTTTTATATACTAGTAACTACCGTTGGGTTTCTTAAAAAGTCGTGAAAAATTTATATTTAATTTAATTATAACAAGGATAATCTGCTTAGTGAACGATAAATAAATTTAAATATTATATAATATTTCTTTCACCATCATTTAAATAAGAGATATTTCATTCCGATAAAATATCCTTATCTTGGTTTTACGTATCAGGTTGCTCAGACGAATATGTATTTTTTTTTAATTCTATTTATTTTCCATGGTTATTTGACACAGTATATAATACCTCGAATTACGCGATTAATTGGTTCTGAAGGTAAGTCACAGAATTTAGCATTTTTAGCAGAAAATATTTTTACTATATATTTATTCATTCCTTTTTTAACTTTCAAAGATCATTCAGGATCAGGGTCTTAAGCTTCGAGATCACCTTATCCATCCCGGATCATATTTAAAAATTCACCCATCTTCGCAGTTTCAAATTTCTTTAGTTGGGTTGTTCAATTAATTCCTCTTTTGAAAAAAAATCTTATTTTCGAACGTCCTCAAGTTCCATCATACATATATCATTGCTTATTTCCGCCAAATGACTATAGATTTAAATTTAGTCCTTTGGTCATTTCAACAAGATCCTGAATAACTACATCAATTTCATCAGTTGGTGTACTACTCTCCTCAACCAATCGGGGGGATGAGCTTATTGCATATGTTAGTACAGTGTTTCCCAAAGTGTGAGTCACGGCTCCCCAGGGAGACGCGGTGTCCTTATAAGGGCGCTACAAAATATTCAATTAAACAATTCGGCAAATTTGTTCGAATTCCCAATTCTAGAAATTTTTGCGATCGTATATTCCAATTTCTCAAGAAGGTCAAATATTTAAAAAAAATCTGAGGTATTAAGGAAGCCGCGGAAAAATCTGTTGTTTTAAGCGAGCCTTAAACCGAAAAAGATTGGGAACCTCTGCGTTAGTAAGTCGAGGACTGACTGTATATGGATGTCATTTCCATTTAATAAATTCTATCTTTTGTCCACAAAAGCTTATGCTAGTATAAACACATCAATCGTATATTATTTTGAGATATTGTATAAGAATTCCACTAAAAATATAGCGAAAAAATTGGTTGAGGTGAATTATTAAATTTCCAAAAATCAAAAATGGCCAAAATTCTTAGGATATCAATTTTATTTGTATTCTAGTTTAATATTATGACTAGAGAAATTAATAAAAGAAAAGGAAAATAGTGGAATTTCACATTTCATGTGAAATTATGTGGTGACACTAACTAATTTTATAAGTAAATCTTATTTTATTAATATTTTCTGACATATGTTTTAATTCTCGAATTATGCGATATTTTTCAGAACTCAGTAACACAATATGGTAATGTTCCAAGATACTTTAAGAAGGATCGATCATCCTTGACAAGATTAAAAAAAATCGTATCATTCACAAAAAAATAACACAGTTATGGAGAGAGAGTCAAAATATTTACATCCAAATATTTTTATAATTTGTATTATATCAATAGATTAATTGTTGCTATCTATAATATTTTTAAAGATGGTGACTTTTTATTGGACTTTAAATGAGAATATGATGCTTTAATACATATCTGGTTTTAGATCATTATATTCTTGTCTTTTGACATATTTTCTTTATATTATTTCAGTCTAGTTTGACCAGGAATCGTCTATTTTGTACAGTATTCTTCTATTCTTGTTTTTTGTGATAAAAATAGTTATTGGAAACGGAAAAAGTATAACTATTCGCTATTGGTATTCAGAATAATATGCAAAAAAATTAACGGATTGACTTAACTAAAATATGGATTACAGTGATATCGCATAACCTTTATATTGTCAGTAACTATATTTTTTTCAAGTTGACATTATGAACTAATCGATTCCTTTGAATCAGCCGTTATTTTCGTCTTATCTACGAGTTGTAGACAGATTATAAATAATGTTAGTTTCCTGTATTAGCTAAAAAAAAATGACATAAATCAGATGTTGCGTAAGCCTCGTCGAATGTTCCAGGTACTTAGCAACGGTTAAAATCTCCATTGTCTGGAATCAAAATATGATTTTCTTAGGGGTTGAAGTATTCGATCGCACCCCGCGGAACCGTTGGGATATTCAAACGAGACAGATGCTAGATCTGTGCCGCATTGTGGCCCGTTCTTCGCGACAATGAGGCCAATACCGAAGGGGGAATCCCCCAAGCCAAGATTCACTTTCGCCGATTGTTTCCTGGATCCATTGATTTGGCGGTATTGTCCGCGGAACTGGTTCGAATTCCGGATCTTCGGTCGACCTTTGTCGCCAAGGGCAATGTGACGGAAATCTAAGGGAAACAACCCTCAATCGAAGTCGCTGTATATGCAATCTATTTTATTTCATAAATTTCTTCATTGTTGAATCAGCGTCTTTAGAAACTTTTGGCATGTGCCGTCTGAATGGAGGCTAAAAAAAATGCCCATATTTGTGTATGGGGCTCCTCAATTTAAGGATTAGTGGATCTATTGTGGATTCGCTCACGGTACAACGAGGAGGTGTACATATTTGTGTGCACGTTTATTTTATATTAATAATTTTTATAATAAAATCTGTTGACGAAAACGGCAAAAAATATCGGAAATATTATATCACGATTTATCATTATGAAATGTGTTTTTTAACATTTTTTCGAGTGCAAATTAAATAGTAGAAATGTCCGCGATAACACTGTAAATATATTTTTTTATTATCTGTACAGTATTTCCAATTTGTTGCCGGTTAATCAGTGACATTTTTGCATATCTGAAAAATTGTTGAAATTCCATAAAACAATATTTTCTTGACACTTGATAGATAATTTTTATCATTAGTCGGCGTTTGACTGCGCCTGAGTTTAGTGCCCTCGTACAGTATTACCGTTATTTAGTGATTTTATGGACTTGGCATAATTTTGTCGGTTTTATAATTTTCGCATATTGCGTATTAGGATGATAATTGATAAATATTTGTATATATCGTAGTGTATTGATACAGCGATGTTGATATTACGCGAATTGTAAATGCTGAGAAATCGAGTCCTTTGACAACAGATCGAGCGATTTTACAAGAATCGATGATTAGATATAGAATTTGGTATCAAAGGTTAAAGCTAAAAAAACATACAAGGACATATAAAAAATAGGTCAAATATGATTAAGTCTCACTAAAAAATATCGATCATATTCATTTTATATAAAAAGTATTCTACATGAAATTATTGAAGAATATTAAAACCATCGAAAATTATTCTTTTTTTTTAAATATAAGCTGGATTTATTGAGAAACGTTCATTGCACTAAATATATATTTTTTAGCATTGAACATCCGATTACATTAATGCGCAGTAGATAAATTACAGACGTTGCCGTGTAAAAATAAATAAACTCTCTGCCAGCTAGAATTTTTATAGAGTTAATCTATTTCGATTTTTATTTTTACGTTAATAAAACAAAAATTTACAACGTATAGTTTTTCCAATATAGTCAGTTCTTGACTTATGTTCAGTCACCTTCGCCATAAGTCGTAATGATCGTAAGTCAAAAATCATTAAAAAAAATATAGAAATAATAGACATAAGTGTGTTCCTTGGGTAGGTCGTTGATTGTATTTATTTATAATTATTTATTAAATAAAATAATTTTATAAATTAATTATTTAGGAGTATTATTTGTCATATGTGCTAATTAAATCCATTTTTTAACCCCTGAGATTTTTCAGCGATTTCAGTGATGAGGTTTGTTTTGTTATAGACATGCCCAGTTAGTAAGTATAGATTTTTGTTCATTTTCTTTAAAAATTACATAACAACAGGCATCTGTTTGCTAAATGAGATGACGAGAAGTCCATATTTAAAAAAAATTGAATTCCATCCCTGATTCTGGAAATTGTGATGTGTTTTAGCGCAAATTTTGTAGTTTTTCTAATTTTTTCAACCCTTTTCGTCTATCTCAATCAAGTCTTGGTTTGGAAGTTCCTCAACATCATTTTTCAAAAGTTGATTACGTCTTCATTGTCAATTTCCAGCTTAACCGATCTATCACGGCGGCTCGAAACCAACCGCGTCGTTCGAAGGGGGTATATTTATAATAAAAAATAGACCCCTAACATTTCAAGTCAAAATATTGATGAAATCTTCATTCTAAGATTATTCTAAGAATAAAAATAATTATTCATAATATGCTTCATAATTTTGTCGATATATTAGATTTTTCTACTTATCAATATGACGCGTAAATGACACACACACACGACGATGTCCCGCCGCAGACTGAGGACACGCCGCTGACTACCGCGACCGCCGAATTCTTGCGACACGTGTCAACTAGTACGTTTCACTCGCACTTAGCATATCGGACCGGATGCAAACGAGAAAAAACATCGCTCCCGTGGTTACATAAGGTAATATTGTTTTTTTTATATTTTTCGCAATTGTGGTATATAAAGTTCAATGAGTATTTGTAATATTTATTCTTTAAATATTTTTTAGATAAATACAATAAGATTGTGTCATGTAGGATTTATATTAAAAGAGTTATTTGAGAAAAATCAAAAAATTGGGGTCCTAAATAGGTTGTAACGATGTTGTTACGTTCGTCTATCCTTTTGAGATATTTTTATTGAATGATAGGGTTGATAATTTTTCTAAAACTATTTAAATATCTAACCTTTCTCTATTCCTGTAATTCCTTGGGCAAAAGTGATTATTGAATAATGTACATTGAAGTTAGCAATACCCTTTTGATCAATCGGCTGTAGAATTCTTACTACTTACTGTTTGTAGAAGTAATTATATTTTTCATAATTTGTAACCATTGTCAATACACTTCAGCGATTTCAGTCGTAGCTCGCCCAGTCCGGTGTCATAAAAGCTTGTGAATCGAGAGTCAATGAAACCAAGGAAGGTCTGTTTTACAGCTTCGTCGGAATTAAATTGTTTTCCTATGAAAAAGTTATTCAAATTTCTGGGTAAGTGGTAGTCAGTTGGGACAAGATCAGTGAATAATTTAGTTCAGCAAGTTGCAGTATGATTCTGCTGTGATCGATGAGCCAGATTTCTTGAAATCATAATGGATCACGTCTGTGCTAGACCATTAAACACTCAGCATTAGCTTTTTTTTTTTAAAGAATATTACGTTTTGTGCTGTGTTTTAGTGGTTTATTCATATCCAACCATTGTGCTGAACAGTTACAGTTATCGTATTAGATCCATTTCTCTTCAAGCGTTACAATTCGATTAAAAATTAATAATTTTTATGATGAAAACGCAAAAAAAAATGTCGTTTTTTCTGCTTTTTACTCATATAGAACCCAAATATATAACTTTTTTTACTCTATCGATTTCAGCTATGTGTGTTAATATTGTTTGTTTGTTAATACTAAACATCAAAGATAATTCACGTGCACTTTGAGATGGATCTGACTCGACGGTGACTTTCAGTTCGTCATTATCCACTTTTGATTCTAGCCAACCGCTCAAATACCATAACGAAATTTTGCAGACCAATTTAATACTATCTGTTGCGTAGTAATATTAGAGAAAAATACGATATAGATGCTGTGTTTCCAAGTAAGAGCTAATATTTATATAATTGTATGAGCTTGCGTTAAAATTAAAGCACAAAATGATCCAAAATAAAGAAATATTTGTAGCTGCTTTCTAATGGCAGCTAAAATATTTAAAATAAAATACCAACGTAAAATAAGAAGCTGTCGACGTAGTCCATATGCCTATGTCCAATATTTGGCTACTAATATTCGTTTATTTTAATTGACTGTGGATGAATAGGATGACAATAAATTCCAAAGCGCCACTCACCCATACAAAGGTTCAATAAAGATTTTTAAGATGCTCTAAGGTGGTGGGTTGTAAAACTCACATTCACCCCCTGGAGAGCATCGTAAAAAATGTATCTATTCCATCGAGTTTTAACTATCCGAATATCTAAGTCGCGGTTTACTACAAAAGATTATTATTACATTTTAAGTCTTATAAAGAAAATTATTAAATGTATACATTTTCTATTTGCTACGTTAGAGCAAAAAAACGCAATGAAAGCATTATCGACTCAAATATTCTGAACCGTGCTATAGAAATACGTGTAAAAATAGCATTGTCTCCTTTTATAACAATATTATAATTTATTCAAATGAATTAATCGATATTTATTTTCAGGTACAATTCTCTTCATGTTCAAAGAACAATTTCCATTTTTTTCTTGAGTAAGAATATGTATAGTCATCACAATTATAATATAACGTTTGAGAATAGAAGTGTGTATGCACTTTACCAACAATATGATGACAAATTATATATTTTGCAGCTTCCAAAGCCAATGGTACTCGAAATTGATGGATATTTGCGAGAATTGCCATTCAATTCGTATTCTACGCATAGAATACGATTATAATAGATTCTTAAATATATTTTTTTTATATTTTCATCACATTGTATAATTCGGTATAAGGATAAAAACGTTAAAATACTGAAAGAATGTTGATGAATTGTGAGATAAAAAATATCTATGCCCGCGGAATGATTATAAATTTACGATGGTCCAAGTAATACGGTGATTCAGCAAAGATTTTCGTATCTGAATGACTTTTAATTAGAAGCACGGTGAACAGGATGCCATCGACTAGCCACTCGCAGCAAGATGAATGGGCAACCACCACTTCATGGCCAATTATTGTGCGGTCCAAATTGTGACTTTTGCAAGTTAATTTCGACCGTTGGAAGTCCATTGAAGGAACACGTCCCTTCCGGTCTATAGGGCGACGGAGCCTGTACGCATGTGGCGATTCGTGAATCGCTCAAAAACTTTCGTTCCTAGAAGCGGCCATTGTCCGTTAGGGCTCTTTAACGGGACGCCTGGACAATGAAATCAAACAATGTGCATATGCACTGGTAGGAGAATAGATGTCTGGTACGTCATTGTAGGGATCTGTTACAAATTGTGTATTTTTTCCAAAATATGGCTCCTCGGTGTCGTTGTGGTCCGGCGAGGATTCGGCACGGACATTCAAAATGTCGTTTACGAAGCGCCATTCGAACATTTTGTTATGTTCCTGAGAATAATTGCATATATTTTTTTTTCAGCAATATTTTAAGAGTACAAAAGAAAGCAATGGTACTTGTGTCAATTAACGAAATTGGCATGACGCAATAACATGCGATGGGATTGTATTCAATTTTTTTGACAGAGATCCATGAAATGACATCCTTTTTTCATACAAAATCCAATACATTGTATAATTTCATGCTGCAAAATAGATCTTTTTACAATACAGAAATACTATTTACTAAAAAAACTGCTTATATTTCATTCAAATTCAGGGACAAT
>JAGXCT010034922.1:0-14506 GCA_022495035.1 Philopotamus ludificatus
CACGATTTGTATGCGCATGTACGTCATGCGCCCCGCACTGAAAGGGTTAAAAACTGTACTCATCCGATCTTCTATGAACATAATATTAGGTAAAGCGAAAAGAAATGGCATTTTTATGCTGCGTTACTTTTTAAACCAGTTCGTCTCCGGCTGCCGTAGAGTTAACACGTCGTGGTTGGTATCGTTTTGAAGATATTTTTTAGCTCATAATAAAAAATGAAAAAGGCCAGAGATTGAGGAGACACATTTGTGGTAGATTATGCTGTTTTATTCGATAAGAGTTTGAAATTGAAGCTACCCAGACCATCTGCGATATTTATGGAGACATCTTGAATCCTAGACAGCGCTATACGGTCGGCCCTCATATAACGAAGAAATCGAGACCACGTTATAGAGGTCTAGGTATACATACAAAATTTGAGGTTAGGTTTTTATAAATTGGAGGAATTTAATACATCAAACATCTTTCTATTCACATATTTTAAAGTATCTTATTATATTTTTAGTTGGTTCACGAGTTCATGTTATATTTTGTCAACCGATGCGTTAATGCATTAAATAAATATTTACGAAATATCTAATTTGATCTTGAAAATTTACGCTCTTGGAGGAAGTGCTATAGGAGAGACTGTCAAACTCGTTATAGAAAATCGCGGTATAGTAGGGAGCGTTATAGGAGAGTTTACTGTAGATGGTTTTAAAGGTGTTAAAATTGGATAAGAGAACAAAATAAAATAAAAATGGAGTCCAATCCGCGTAAAACAATCGAGGAATTATCACAAGACCTCGGTTTTCTAGAGTAAACAGTGAAGGATACTTTTAAAACCACGGTTAAAAAATAGACATGGAATTTGGGCGGTGCTGCAAACCGATTAATTTCTAAGAAGGATTGTTACTAAGGATGAAAAGTCCTATACGTCAATCCAAAGTGAATCAGGTACATGTATCTACCCCTGGCCCATCATTGATTGAAAAGGGTTTTTCTTTTGTATTTGATGTGATGTTTCGGGAAAAATTCACAATGAATTACTAAAACCTGATGGTGTATTGTGCCAATTGTTAAGATTAATGAAGATACTGCTTAATAAACGATTAGTTTTAGTGGACAATCAAAGATAAATTCTCCAGAATGATAATGGAAGATAAAACATGGACGATAAATAGCAACAAATCAACAAAAGCTTTTGAGCTATGATCATGTGACAGACCATATTCCGTGTCTTGGTCATTCTCCAGCATTGGCACGTAGATAAGAAGTAGACTTTAACAGTTTTATTGATTTTTTTCTTTAATTATGACTGAGATGTTAGTATTTTCTCTATTTTTTCTGTTGATTTTCCAAAAAATAATGATTTTTTCTTGGTTTGCTAACTTTCCTTAGTCAAAAATATGTTTTCCGGCTAAATCTTATACCTTAAGACTTTACAGATATCTTGAGAAACAGCCATCAACTTTTTGATAACTGGAGAATTGGATGTTCTATACTAATTTTAGACGTAAAAGGGTTGGGTTGATCCTGGGATAAGTTCTCAAACCATTGCTTCACTAAGTCTACCAATAATAAAAATGCATCGTGTCTGTTCGGATTAAGCTTTAATTTACTAGGAGCTTTTAAAATTGGGCGAAAAATTGAATCGACAAATTTTCGCCCAAATCTAGTGAGATTCTATATTTTTACATAATACAAGTTTGTAAAAAAATTGAATCAAAGAAATTATTATTTTATTTGTAATTATTTTAGCTTACATATTATGAAAATTAAAAAAAAACTAATGGTTTTTTTTATATATTTTTTGGTTTATTAATTCTCTTCTCCACAAATCCCTATCTACCCCCTGTTGAAGTATCTCGTTTAGTGTTGTCTCACTTAACACTTCCAGTGCTTGTAGTTTGCGTATTAACATCGCTAAGTGGGGAATTGTGCATAACTCTTTTTACGTCGTGACCCCTGATATTTAAATGAACAATGTTCAAAGATGCTGTAAATGCAGCACATACACTACAAGTTTTTATCAACAATCATATCATTAATGAAAAATAACATTTTATTATATATCTAATAAAATGTGTAAATCTTTATTGTTACATAGAATAAGATGGTAATGAGTTGTTATGAATGCTGCTCTCGAGTAGCATTCACATTGTCATTGTAAAAATTTGTATTAATTATTTGTTTTATTTTCTCAAAGTGTATTAGAAGTCACTGAAATATAAATGACTTCAGGAGCAGTGGCGCATTATTTAATGTCGATTTTATGAAATGTAATACATTTTATTAAGTTATTATTGTATTTTTACAATTTTTTCCCTCTTGGCGCCTGTGTGCGCCGCACAATCTTACCATATGAACGGCGCGCCCCTGTTCAAGAGGAATGATGCACGTTAAGATCTATAAAAAATAATATGATCGACATCAACAAATTTAATGCGTATTTTTATTATCAAAACAAGTTTATTTAAAAAAAACTGTAATTCTACTATGTTATACTACGCACTATGCCTATTCGCATTTTTTTAATAACTTAATTTGTATAATTGTATAAGCTGTAAATAAATCATGTCAAAATTTCACAATACGGAATTTTGTTAAAAAAAATTGTGCTAAAAATATACCGACTATCATTTAAAAGTATAAGTTTAATAGTTAATTTATTATTTCCAGCAATCTTATGAAATACGTCTGGTTGTAATATTTATATATTGCGTGCCATTTTAATAATTATATAATTATTAAGACAGAATAAATAATTTACGCATAATTCTGCGTATCGGATATTTTTATTAAATGATATAACAATTTTAATTGTAATAATCGTGTCGATAAAACAGTTGACTGCAATATGATAAAATTAATTTGAATAAAATTCAATAGATGTCAGTATCGATTATGAAATTTTGAAATAAAACGAAAGATATTAAACTTTTAAATAGTCAGAAAAATATATTCAACTGGTCTGATTATATAAATATTTTTTGATCATATACGATCTATGTGTGTATGTAAATTATCATTTATATTATATATTAAATCAATTGACATTGTAATGTGTATTCTATGATAAAAAATCATGAATTTTTTATTTAAATTTGTAGATATTTGGATTGAAACATGTTGCGAAATAAAAATGTTGCAAACTTCTGCACACAGCGCCGCATAAAATGTTTGACGATCGCTGCATCATCTGACACGCGTTGACAGTCTTTTCAAAAACATTCAGTCGTGCGGTAACGTTGGGGATGATGAAACCTGGGCCTCGATCTCCATTTATCTCAGAGTAACGTTAGTAATCGACTTCAATGGTGACAATAACTTAACATGTGTACATTTCAATGAAACCAATACACCAGGTATGTGATTATTCTAATTTAACATCAGCACACTGGATTATCCTCGATTCCAATGACGGATTTATTATTTAATAACGAATATTATTATTTTTGCAAAATGGACGTGTATTTGTAAAGAAACAAATCGTATTATTATATAATTAATTTATACGATCCATTGAAAAATGCGTCACGTATACGATTCATTAGTCTGAATCTGAAAATGACTGAATTATGAATAAAAAAAATCGCATGCAACAAGATTCTGCAAACACGCAGATGACGCAGAATCTTCTTGATTATCGACCCGCTGGAATATCAATTGAATATTGTCGATTCCATTCGATTCATGGAAATCGTTATTGTTAAAAATGACCATTGTTAATTTTTCTTTCATTTACAATGCACTGTTGTGAAATCAGCTGATTTTTCAATAATATTCTTCATAGGTTAATTTTTTTCCGCATTTTTGCAATCGCATAATTGAATTGTTTATTCCAAATTATATATATACAATTGACCAATTTAATAATATAACAATATAACAATGTCTTATGGTTTATGCGACAGTTTAACCTTGCAATTAACTCTATGATGCATGCTGAGTTTGAAATTAACGTGATTTATTATGCACTATGAATTTTTATCGCGATTTAATTTGCGAAATTATTATTTCAACACTTCTGGTATCAATGAAGTTATGTAATTGCATTCTCAGTCAATAGAAAACAGGGAGAGATGTCTTGCATTGTCCTCTCATAATTTAATGCAAATAGCTGTATGGTTTATGTGTATTTTTTTAATTTAATATTTATTATTTCAATGCAAATTTCTTTGTGAATAAGTGTTTAGCATATTTTAAAATAATTTTGGTCAATACGTAATTATTCAGTAACAGACTATCAGTGTTTTCTAAACGAGATGAATGAATACAAAGGTTTCCTCAGCATTGTATTTACATTTGTTTAGCCGCACACGCGAAAATGCAGAAATTCAAAATGTTGCAACTTTTTCAGCATTTCAAATACGCATTTATTCGCACAAGGTCGTCTTTTAGATGAAATTTACGACGATAAAAAAAATCCTAGTAGAATGCAAAAAACCCGATTTAATATTCTCTGCGGTTTGTGGTTACCTTTGCAATTTTATGTAAATGAACCCGATATTGCAAAAAAAAAATGTTGGATATAATTCGTTGCGAAAAATGCGATTTGTTGATAAACAAATTTTTGACGTTATGACGCAATGCTCGATGAAAATAACGTTTGAAAGCAGCAGTCGTGATTTTCAGGTTTGAACAAGTTTGCATTGTGGCGTTCAAAAAAAAGGGGATGATTATGTGTACTGTGATTTATGGACAATCCTCTTGCTGCATACATCTGCCATCAAATGCAGTATTCTCATCTCTCTATCTCTATCTCTCTCTCTGTAAAATATTTGCAATGATACAATGCTAACACCCTTTTTAGATGAGTTTTGTAATACAATGGAGTCGATGTCTACGTCGATTCCATGAAACGTGTCTGGGTTACGTACTAATATACCTAAAGTGTCCATTTATTAAACGGACAAATGGCATCAGGCACATTTTACCTGAGCACAATGCAATGCAGTCAGAATCACGGTTTTCAACCTTCATTCATTCAATTCCACGAAATGCAATTTAAATTACGTGCATTACTCCATAGCTTATCTCGTTTTGCAGACTTCGCCATTAATTATCAGGTTGTTCGGAAGGTAATTTCGTTTCTTTTATGAAAATGAAAGACGTTTTTCTTATAGTAAATAAATATTTTATTGAATTATATATTATCCATTCTGGTCCAATACCTTTTGCCATCTTCTGGCAGAAACATGATTCCACGCTCATAAAATGTTTGTTCTTTGCTGGCAAAAAACTGATCCAGATGATTTTTTACCTCCTTATTTGAAGTAAAGGTTTTACCGTCAAAAAAGATTGATCTGGAGAATATGGAGGGTGTGGCAGTATATCCCATCCAAGCTGTATAAGCTTTTGGCGAGTTAACAAACTTGTATAAGGTCTCGCATTATCTTTGTGTTACACTACACCTTTTCTATTGATCAATTCTGACCTTTTCTGTTTAAGTGAATCATTCAATTTGTCCAGTTGATGGCAGGACACTTCAGATTCCTTTGAAATCCCAATATCGGCTTTCGAAGTGCTTTGAGCCGGTTCATCCTTTTCACTCCATGATCTCTTGCATTTAACATTGTTGTAGACAACCCATTTCTCGTCTCCAGTGATGATGCCAAAAAATGGATCATTTTCTTGACGTTTGAGAAGCAAATCACAGACGTCAACGCGACGGCACAAATTTCTTTCCATAAGAACATGAGGGACCCATATGTCGAGCTTTGAAATTAAACCTAGGCGTTTCAGATGATCATGAACGGTCGAATTCGATAAATTTAATCTCTCAGCAATCTGAGGAGTTGTTGTTTGCCGGTTTGCATCAATTAATGCCTTTATTGTGTCTTCATCAGCTTCAACAGGTCTTCCAGAACGTGGTGCATCTTCAACATCAACATTTCCGGATCGAAATTTTGCATACCAGTTTTGGCACTGGTGTTCTGTCAATACACCTTCTCCATACACATCAGATATTTTTTTTCTTGCTTGAACAGCATTTTTACCTTTTCGATAGTAAAAAAGTAGAATATGCCAAAAATGCTGCTTTTCACTTTCCGTATTTTAAAGGGTAACAACCAAAGTAATACCCCCAATAGCGCGTGTTCCGATAACGCAAATTTCAAAATAAATCACGGCAGTCCCTCTAATAGCGCGAGCGCATTCTATTCATGCATAGCTCGACCGTAAACTCTATGCCCTTTGGCTGGGTGCGCCTGTATGTTGATCTTGCTCGTACATATCCATGTCCTAACGTGGTGCGAGTGTTCGGCACATTTCTCACCATTCACGCCTGATGTAGACGATGAGCCATGGATGTCTATGCGTATGTCGCTGATCGCATGCATGGCAGCCGAATATTTCATTCATCTAAAATTCATATTTTTTTTTACAATGTTCTTAGTTATGGCAGATTTGTATTTTTTTTACGAAATGTGCTTCATTATCCCGATAACGCGTTGTTCCAATAACGCGTTCTTAACGTTCGCGTTATCGGGGGTTTTACTGTATAACGATTATGCCGCTTAAGTGTGAAGTTGGCTGTGAAAGAATACAACTAAGTCCTCTGTTGGGAAAAAACAAAATGATTATCTGTACAACCCAATATTTTAGTAAAAGAAGTTTTTTTTTAATCTTTATATATTCATCAAAATATTCGTTTTGTCCTCTTTAGAAAAGGGCCCATCAGACACTTGTGTTATCGATGTTTTTATTCTTCTTGGAAGCACTTCTGGAACGTAGATTTCTGAATGGCGTTTAGCTTATTCAGCGATTCAGACTTTATTTCATTAAGACATTTTAATCCAATTTTTTTTTCTCTCAAATTACATGATAATTTTAATTAATCGATCCGTCTCGGTGGCTCTAAAACAACCGCGTCGGCCGAAGGGGGGCTCTCAGATACCCCAAGCATTTACATTTTTTTTTGTAAAAATGGATTATTTTAAGAATTAATAATAGTTATTCATAATTTGGTCAATATTTATATATTTATATTGACAGGCACACTCGGCGATGTCGTTTTCAGCGAATACAGAGGCTGAGGTATCATAGCGGTATAGATTTTAATAAAAACAATTTTTCTTGTAATAAAAAGAATTGTGAATAAAAAAATATCAAAAGTTGTATTAGGCAGAGCTAAGAGCAAAACTAAGCCAAGACTTCTTTAGTAAAATTTAGTACTTCGGACAAATCATTCGTGGGATCAAAGTATCGTCTTCTGCAGACCATCATGGATGGAAAAGTGGAAGATAAACTCTCATCTATTATAGTCTATCTGCATTTAATTTTTAGATACGAGTTTAGAGAAAACTCCTTCAGCAAATTTGTAAAAATGTCTGAGATTTCTGTTATTATAATACAAAAAAAAAAAAATCCTCGAACCCTTGGGTCTTTGGTATTCTGGGGCCCCATGCAGTCGCGATCTTATTATCCATTGATAACGATAATATAAAATTACATTACAAATTTATTGTAATGCGAAAATTAGAAATTTGCAAAACGTAATGTTTCAATTAATTAATTATTTATTTGCTTATGATTATTTATATATAAACATATCGGGGAATTATAAAAAATATTTGATAATAATCAAATTTTATAGAATCATAGATCGTAAATAAAATTATTGTAGAACAGCGATCGGCAACCTTTTTTTTTAACAGGAACGCATATTTCAGAAATAAATTAAAATTTTAATTTTATAAAACAAATCAATTGTTATTCTAAAATGTTTGGCTTTTGGGTAGAAGCTATTCTTTTTTATTATTGTTTCACTAGCTGTATGGTTATGTATGATTAAACAATTTTATTGAATTCTCATCTTCTTACTTAACAAATTTCAACATTTTTACTGTATTGAAATAAAAATGTAAATAATCTAAAATATATTATATAATAATAATAATTAGCTTTAAATATTGGGTTTCATATTTTTGTGTATATGATTTATCTTACCTTTCCTTACTTTACCTTAGTCATACGAGTGCTATTCGATACATTGGTTCGGAGCTTGCTTAAATCAGGTCCATTATATGAGCGCCTTATGACGCCTCGAATTCCCTCAGATTAGAGAAGATACAGAAGAAATTTCTTAGATATCTCTTTGATACATGAGGGAGATTGGATTCTACCCAAGTTTATACCCCAGCGCATGGATACAGGGTTGCCTGGGGTATGTACCCCCCGAGAAAAGAAGTTCGATTTACTTGGCAAAGCACTTCTTCATGCTGTTGGTTGTCGCAATACATCAATATCTTATACTGTGCGAGTTGCCTTTATGGGCCACACTTCACTAACATCGAGCTCGTTTGCGTGTGCATTTTCTTCCGCCAACTGTGAGGACAGGTCCTCTCGGAAACTCTCCGGTAACCAGAGCTATTACTCTGCTCAACCACTTAGCCGAATGTCTTGCCTTCTTTCTTTATGAAAATAAATAAATAAACTTAAAATTCGACTATGTATACAAAATTTTATCGCATACTTTGAATTTTTGCTAGGATTCTTTGTAAAAATATTAATATAAGAAAAGAAATTGTTAAGTTGACTTCGCAGAATTGAATGCATTGCTACTTTCATAGTAATACTAACGGCTTTTATCATAAGATCTTACTTCTTAAACATTGTATATAAGAATTCTATTAAAAGAAATTATTATTATTATTATATTATTGCTGAAATTATTCATTAAACTCGATGAGGAATTGTGCTGAATATCATTTTTTTACGTATTACCGTTAACAAATTACGGAAAGAATTGTGAAACCTGAAATGCTACATTTTTTTTTATTATTATTTATTTACACCTGGTCAATTTTACGATTACGTATCGCGGAAGTAAACAACACCGATGCTGTGTCCCAAAGACCGTAATCGTTAATCTCGTTGTACTATAATTTATCGAGAATAATTTGATGCCATTTCAACCGTAAAACGTCTTCAATGGCAAGGCCGGCTCGCGCTCTATCGTTTCCTACATTCAAATTGACGAAACGACGGCAATTTTCATCGGGCATTGCAGGAAAACGGCCGCAATCCATTGTGGTACCGTTTTTTTTTTACGTTTCATACTTTTCATATGTCCACAACAGATTGCAGTTTCAAGGACCGGCGATAAAGCACGCCACCGGCCGCAGTCAAGGTGGCCATCCTTGTCATTGTTACCGGGGTTATCGCTATCGGTGCGATCTGTAAAATTTATGATTATTACAGTTCGATTATGACACGTTAATTGTTTATTTATTAATATATACCGTCTGACGTGAACGGATGCTGGATTTTTTCATGTTTTTTTTTTATTGCGATCATATTGGACCGAAATTTATTAATGAATATGACATTACGAATCGATTGTTATTGATTTATGTGCATCCGAAATGCATTTTAATCAATTTGTTTTGCATTCGACGTTGGATTAATACAACATCGTCATCTTTGCTCTTCAAAATGTTTCAAAATATTTTTTTTGCGAAATATATTTTTAATTATATCCGGTTCGGTTTCTGCATATTTTGCATTGGCCACATATAATTAGAACTGTGGAATTATACGCCGACGATAATAATGAGTATCTCTTATTACAGGAAATGGATTATTGTAATTTCTCTTTTCTCATATTCAAAGTTGCACATATTATTATGTAATTCTATTGAATGAAAAAATATATATATCGTACACAGCTTGTTCTGCTTAATCGATTTTGCAAATGCATTTTAATTATGCGGAAATATTCCTCGTGCAATTTGACCATTTATATATTTTTTTTGATGATAATAAATGTTATCATTTCATAACATTGGATTGAAAATTATTTTTTCCGCTATATACAAGCTTTAAAAATGTATGCGATCTTATTTACGACATATTTTCACCTTGAAGCGAAAATTCGCTGCGTAATTCATAATTGGTTCCTACAAATATGTGAGATTGTTTAAAAGTAGAGGAAGTGGCGTGCCGACAGTGTCCGGCGCCTATGTGCAGAATTAGAAAATTTTATGTGATTTTTTTGATCTTAAGAAAGTTTATTGAATTAATATTTAATATTTTTCTCATCTTGGCGACTCTGAGTGCACCTAAATTCCGGCGCCTGTGTGCGCCGCACAAACTGGCCATATAGACGGCGCGCCCCTGAGTTGAAGGGCTGTAAACAACCATCATAAATCGTTTATGTCCAGGACAACTGATTTGAATTTTTTTCAAAGTAAACCGGTCTCAATATTTAGCCAGGAGAATATTCTTCATCTACAATAATTTTGGACGATAGGGAAATAAATTATTATGCAGCATCTGTATCTGTATCCGCTTATCCTCCTGTCCTGTCATCCGCTTAGCCATTAATTGCTTTAAATATCGTGTTAGAATCTTCTTTCAATTAAGTCCTCATGTAAACTAAGAACTCGAATAATTGAAAGACTCCATGAAAGCAAACAATTTTTGCAATATCAACAAAAACTTTTAATATACGTTTCTAATTAAAATTATAATATGCGAAATTTTGCGATAGTCGAGGGTTGTCCATGTAAGAAAATAATTTTATCTTAATCTTAGATTGAAAATTTGAACGTGGAGACAAGTATATAGGATTAGAGGGAGCGCCGTCTATATGGCCAAATTGTGCGGCGCACACAGGCGCCGGTAAATTTGGGGCGCCAAGAGGGAAACATTTAAACAATTTATTAAAATGCTTTATATTTCTTAAAATCGATATTAAATAATATATAAGTGATTGTCTGTAGTTCATATTTTCAATCACACCAAATTCAATATTACCAAAACCAAGTTGATGATATTCGATAGAAACAATCAGCTATTCAGATTCGTTAATCTTCCGGGTCTGGAGAGGGTTCAAGAATTTTTCTATCTCGGATCTCCACTAACGAGTAACGGAAATTTTGAGCAATAAAAAAGAAGCCGAATTGGGATGACTAAAAACACAATGTCAAAACTATTGAGAATTTGGAAAAACAGGGAGATATTCAAAAAGACAAAAAAAATAGTTTAGTAGAGTCTGGTTTGCACCATTTTTACATACGACGTAAAAATATGGACCATAAAATAAATTATGAAAAAAACGCAAATATGTCCGTGGAAGAAATGGGGAACAGAAAAAATAACTCTCAACTATATGTCTGAAAAGGATTCTTCGTTACTTTGGACTTCTCGCTAGAAATAACTCAAGCTTGGAAAAGTTCGCCGCAGTTGGTAACGTACGAGGATGCAGGGGAGGGGAGGGCTTCTCATAGTTACTGAGATGCGGAATGCAAAGGGTTCTGGAGAGTCACAATCAAGAAGATTCGGGCCAAAAATGGGCACGATTTTTAGATATGAGGGTGCCGACTCAAGATCTCTATGGAGAAATAATGTATCCCTCGATCAACACGATAGAAATGAAAATCGATAAATCTAAACAAGGTCTTTCATCCAGAAATTCTTTCGTCTTCCGGGTTTTCCCCCTTTTTATTATTTATTTGATGAATGGAATCATAATAAATTCCAAAGTATGATAATTTCTGTTGAAATGTCTAATGAAAAGGGGTCAATTGGATTTGCAAAAAGGTGTATTTGATTTCCAAAAGGGTATATTTGACGTAAAAAATCTGTATAACCCTGCCCCGAACGATGATATTTAAAAGTTGAGTCGTAGAACTCTTCGTCTTTTCTAAGAGGTAAAAAAACCTTTTCGTTCGACTATTTTTTTTATTTTCTTTTTTAGAGAAAGCTTCTCTAAGTACTGCCTTTGATTTGAATATTTTTTTTTTCCATGTTTTGTCTGACAAGTATATCTCTTGAAATCTTTGCTCCATATCTGAGTCATTATTATGCCAAAGAAATGTTTTCAATTTGCATGAAATTAATAATCACAATGGATAATATAGTCAACCCTCCTATAGCGCCGAGATAGGGGCCCCGCCATAGAAACCCACTCTATAGAAGACTAGGCACCCGTACAAAATTAGGGGTTAGGATTTTTGCATTGCATTTTCTAAATCGAACGAAACTATATATCAAACATTTTTCCATTCGCATATTTTAAATAACCTTGTTCTATTTTTATTTTGTTTACGTAGGCGTTTATTTGTTGTCAACCAAAGGGTCGCATGCGCTATAGCAGGGAGCGCTATAGGAGGATCGACTGTACAACTTCAAATACACTAATTTACAAAGTAGATGATTTCCAGTGAATCATCGTGTAAATCATGACGTATACCGTGTAAACTAATATGCGCAATTAATTGTTATCTGCCATTTTCACTCATTAGAAGACAATGCAACAGTTCTTCCCATTTTTCTTATTTGTTAAAAGTTATTTTCACTCCTCTTTCGTTTTTTTCCAACGCAAGATCTGTCGTCAGCACCAGAAATACTTATTTAGTTATTAATGATTTTTTTAGTTAGAAATACTAAAAGCTTTGTATAATCTCAACTTATTTTAATATTTGTCCAAAAGTTCTCTATAAAATCCGCGTTATTAACATAAAACCCAAAATTTTATGCAATAATGAAAAATATACATGACCTTTGTCTATATTATTTATATAATATTAACGGAAATTTGTCATAAACAATACAATTTAAAATGATGACATTTTTTTTTATTATTAAGTATTTGATTGATCAATTAAAAAGGGGGCATTGTGCCTACGTTTCGATTTAGTGCGTAATTTCTTTCTTGCGTGAGCAATTTTTGTTATATTCAAGGTCAGATGCTGGCAAAAATGGTCCACAACAATGGCACTCTTGTTATGTTAACCCTTCACAGAATAATTTACCCTTGACCGCATTTATAAGGACGAAATTGTGCCACAATCGGAACCGGTTCTACCCTCATTAAGTACATTTTTATGCGCAGATTCAATGGAATCGATGCTCTCGAATGCACCGAGAAAGCAACTTTAATAATTCTATGAACTTGGCCGTCACGTTGCATTATTTTGTGGCCAAATATATATTTTTTCATTTGTATTCAATTCGAAACGAACGTGTCTGGCAAATATTTAAATCTAATTATCTTCTGAAACAATTATTTCTTTTGAATGATCTACATATATATAGTTTTTGCATGAATACATTTATGAGTCGTTGGATGCTGCATTCATTGTTGTTAATGGCCGTGGATTTTTTTTTATATTTAAAACTCAAATCAATTTCAAACAATGCAATTGTTCAACATTGCCATGATGCGATTTGCCGCATTCTTTCCTGTACGGACAAGAATGATTTGTCGCTGATAAATGCAGATATTTTAATGCATTTTCTTTACGAATACAATAATTTTTCATTGAGATTACAATGAATTGCGAAATTTATGTTTAAAATTATTTTAATAATTATTACAGAGATGATCTTTGTACATACTTGAGCTGTATTAGATAATTTTGTGATTATATTCACTATACAAACCAATTTTTCGCATATTACTCAAATATTTACATAATATCGGAAGCAAACGTTTTTACGTTTTTCCAATAAACCTACAATTGGAAAATTATCGTCCACATGCAATTATGTATAATATAAGAGCGTATGAACAGAGGTTTTCAACATTTTATTAAATTTATAATAATTAACAATGAATCATTAATTATCATATCAATTATACTGACATAACCTCAAAGGTTATAAATTCAAAATGGTGGAAAAACAAATGAATTGAAAAATCGCCATTTTGTATTTTTAATTAATATAGGTTATGTGTACGTCTTTTATCGCGGTAGATATGATCCAGATAAAATCGAAAAAAAATGAAATTGGAATATGCAAGATAATTTACATTACTGAAAAACAACTAGTAATTTACAAGATGCGAATTCCAAAAAAATATGATTTTTAATTAACATACAAAATGAAAGAAACTATTAATAACCGGATGATTGTTATGACTGACTGCCAAGAACACTAGGGCTTCGAACCATTCGTTTTTTTAAATGTTTTTATCGAGGCTTCGAAATGGAAATGAATTAAATACCGAAAACTGCCGATAAAAGGTTATTTTTGTTAATATAAATAAAATCAATTTATAAAATAAACACTAGTTAAACAGAAAACTGAAAATCCCTTGTTTTTATATATCTTTTTAATTGAGCCAGAATCCGAATCGAAAAAAATACGGTTTGAAGCCTGAAAAATACGAGAGGTTCTTTTATGGGCTTTTACATTTTTTTAATCAGAATAGAAGAGTGCAGTACAGAACTCTTTATTAGTAAAATAAACAGTAGGATGATATTCAACAATATCTGTATACATACATTATAATATAAACTATTTTAAAACAAACTTTTTCATGTTTTTTTAAAATTATTTTGTACTAATTAGTTAGCAATAAAATTACTAGGTTTTTAATGTAATTATATACAGGGGCGCGTCGTCCATATGGTCAGATTGTGCGGCGCACACAGGCGCCTAATTCTTTTTTATAGTTTTTTTTTTATTATAGAGGGATCGACCGCTGTGATTATATCATATTAAATTATATAATTTCATTATATACTATATATTTATTCAAAGTAGCGATAAAGTTAGCGAAAAAGATAG
>JAGXCT010034922.1:14746-32617 GCA_022495035.1 Philopotamus ludificatus
AAAAAAACAAATGAATCGCAAATCGCCATTTTGTTAATTTGACATATAATCAAATATTATTTATTTGTCTTCGGGTTTGATCAATCTCTACGATATTATTGCTGTTATGCTTAATTTAACACGTATTCGATGCGTGTATGCAAAATTTGAAGACATTTGTTGTTTTTTTTATGTATTCGGTGCGCTCATTGTGCGTATCAGCAATTATTATATTTTTATTATGTCGTTTGGGACACTTACGAAATGATAAATGTTACACGGCTACGCCATTTCTAATCCGTAATGGCGAGGCGTCGCGCTGATCCGCCGAAACCGACGAGCGATCGATCATAGCACAATGGCCATCGGGTGACATTGCCGATTGATGCGCGAATCGGAAGTAGACATTTCCCATTGTGCACTTTCGAAGTGTTTCTAAATTAAATTGTGAGTCACTGTGCGCCGGTGGACGTGCCTTAATTGCCGACATTGTTTGCGTTTCACTCGGTAACTGCAATTACAGCGCTAATTCTCAGATGCGTCTTCCGCAGGCGACGTCGTCAGCTGATTGAAAATGATGCAGACAGCATTCGAGCACCCGAGTTCGTCAGGGAGACACCGACATGACTCTGGACTCGCGTCTGAAGACTGAAACACGCGTGATTTTAGTGTTTTCGCCGGTTTTTGTGATTAAACATAGACGACAACATGACAAAATACAAGTTAGATAATGCGCCCGCCTTTGAGAGAGGGGTGGGGGCTGAATCAGGCTCTGCTCAGACTACGGTCGCTGGTGACCGCTTCGCTCAAAGACATTTCGACGGCGAGGTCGCCGTGGTAGACATGGCTGAAGGAAGAGACGCCGATTCCGGAGCCGCGAGCGTCGATCACAACTGCTGTTTCAACAATCACGCCGGAGGTAGAATATGCGAAGGGACCAACGGATGCTACGTGCAGCATTCAGAAGAATGCTTGGGAGGATCGGCGTCCAACATCTTCAACAAAAATGATAGAGTCATCTTTAGACTCGCACCTGGTAAGTCTTTAAATAAATATAACAATATTTACTGATGATAATTTAGGTCAAGATCGTTGATTAATTAATTATTCATGCAAGAGAAAATCACAAATAACATATGTTATTGTATTTTTTTTTTAATATTATTAAAATAATTTCACAGTTTTTTTAAATATATTCAAAGTATCAATCATGTTGGTAATTATTAATCAGAAGCAGCATTTTAACAAATCACAAATCATCTAATTGCTCGGTTAGACATGTACAATCGTTCTCTCATCAATCAAATGAGAAATCCAACATAATACAACGGATTAAATTGATACTTTTTAATCAAAATCTGTGATATTACTGGATTTAATCTGTGATATCATTTAATAGCATCGGAATACGATTGTTCATCAATTAAAATGCAGTATATTCGAAAGAAGCACGTAAAGATTCAGGTCTACGGAGATAATTAATGGAATAAATAAGGATTTTAGCCTTCGTTATCAATCATCATTCTTGTTTGTTTATTTTGTGGTTGGGGATATATTTTTTATATTCGAAAAAAATGCTAATACACTGCATTATTATACCGGCGTTATGTTAAACTGGTTTATATTATGTTGAAAAACATATTTTTGACGCTAGAGGACAAAGATGTGTCCATTATGCATCGATAAATCGATGCATAATTAAATGCAATGTTATCGTTACAACAATAATTTAAATACAAATATTTTATTAAATAATAGATATGAGTAACGGAGACGACAGCAGCTCGGGAAGTTTTGCACTGCAGCTCGGACGTCGAGCGATACGAGGATGCACTCCGAAATTATTGAGGCGACGTTTGCCTATATTAGAATGGTTGCCGAAATACCGTTTACCAGATGCAATGTCCGATATAATAGCAGGTATATATCGTTTATTGATAATTTATTCATATATATTTGTTATTTATTTGGCGATGTTCGATTTTTAGGCGTGACGGTGGGATTGACGGTGATACCGCAAGCGATAGCGTACGCTAACGTGGCCGGGTTGCCTCCTCAGTACGGATTGTATTCCTCGTTTATGGCATGCTTTGTCTATACCATATTCGGTTCATGCAAAGATTCACCAATCGGACCCACGGCTATCGCTGCCATATTGACAAGGGAAAATCTTCACAATCTCGGACCCGAGTTTGCTGTGTTATTATGTTTTCTATCGGGATGCGTCGAATTAGTTATGGGAATATTACAATTAGGTATTGTTCTAATATGATTATATTTTATTAAAAGAATAGTGTGGTATTTACAATTTTCATTAATTTTTTTATAGGATTTTTAATCGATTTTATAAGCGGACCGGTTTCGGTCGGTTTTACTTCGGCCGCTGCAATAATTATAGCAACGACGCAAATTAAGGACATATTGGGATTGAATTTTCCAGGTGGAAAGTTTCTTCAGGTCTGGCAGGGCATATACGAACACATAGGGGAGACCAGGCTGTGGGATACGGTTTTAGGATTGTCATGCATCATGATATTATTAGTTTTAAGAGTACGACGACGTTTTAATTCAATATATTTTCATTAAAATGCATGTTTTTTATAACGATTACATTATTTTTTTTTAGAAAATAAAAGATTTTCCAATATTGAACTGCACTGAAAAGGAAACATCGTGCGTTCGTAGAATATTCTCAAAAATATTATGGTTTGTATCGACGGGACGGAATATCATAGTCGTAGTCGCGTGCGCAGCGCTCGCATACATGTTCGAATTACACGATCAGAATCCTTTTATTCTCACCGGTAAATATACGCATTAAATGATTGATCTCAATGCTTCGGATGTATCAGTATGAATTTATATTATTGCAGGATTCGTACGACCGGGTTTACCGAACATAACGCTTCCGCCATTCGAAGCCACCGTCGATAACCGTACATACTCATTCCTCGATATGACGACGAACATGGGTTCGGCTATTTTTGTTGTTCCTCTACTCTCTATCTTGGAAAATATAGCCTTGCAAAAGTATTCTGTAAGTATTAGGTTGATTCATAAGTCTCTGCGTATTTTTAAAGAATATTATTACATAATTTATATCGTCATTTAACTGCCAAGAGACATTCACTCGCTGAGAGTTTGGGCTTTATTAGACTCTCAAATGGTAGTCTCACACGTGACATGAGGGCTCCCCTTTCGTGTACGAACTGCGGGGAACCAAACCGTCTTGGTATGCCGTTTTATGTAAAGAATTTTCCTTTCTTGACCATTGCTGGCATTCGACGTGTATCTCTTCTACTCTGTTGGTATCGGATTTTACTGTGTTTACCTTCCGACTGTGTCCAGGCAGGTAGGAAGGGGTTTGTCTTGGTATTCGTTTTCCTCTTCTCTATTTACTTATAACTGTCTCCAATTTTTATCCTAGGGGAATAAATCTTTCTTTTTAAAAACTGTCGTTTAAAAGCTATTAACTGGAGAATTTGTCAGTTGTTATTTGTTTTAATACAAAACAATATTTACCACAGATGTTAACGTATTAATTGAAATAAAATTATAGTCTATTTAAAAATACTTAAAAACTTATGACTCAATCTTATAAAAATGTCTTTTTATTAATATATTCGGATTCCTTAAATAATTCTTTTTACAGCACAAGGAAAACCTGTCGATGCCACTCAAGAGATGATTGCAATCGGTCTGTGTAATATTGCATCATCGTTCGTAGGTTCGATGCCCGTTTCCGGTGCGTTGTCTCGCGGTGCCGTCAACAACGCATCGGGAGTGAAAACTACTCTTGGCGGCGTATACACCGGAATATTAGTTTTATTATCGCTACAGGTATACATAATAATCTAACTCTATTAGGCCGTCGAGTATGAAATTTATAGTGAGGCATATGGTCAAACTTGAGAGCTTCCTATTTTACGTTGATATTATACAAGGCTCGTCCACAAAGTAAGTTTCCCTGGGGCCGTTTACAGAATAAAAATACAATTTTATGAAAATATTTATTGCAACAGACAGTGTTTAGTTATTTTTCAACATATTCGCCTCCGGAATTGTGACATTTGTCATATCGTAGGACCAACTTTTGAATATGTGTCGTTGAAATCTACCGTCTGGGACTGCATCTGTGTGATAATCATCTCTGCTTCTCTGTCATTCTCAAAACGCTGAAGCTTACCGGATAATATGGAAATCACTGGGACCGCGGTCTGAGCTATAGGGTGGATGATTAAACACCTCCCAGCTGAACTCCTGCAGGAGACTTGCTGTCCGTCTAGGTACTTTTTTGGACATTTTTGGATAAATGGGTTCCACGTGAACTGAATAAAAAGCAGGAGACAACAACCTTAGGAACCAAGCTTGCTTGGAGTTGTTTTTTTCTGTCAAAAAAATATTTGATTTTTTAACCCTTTGGACGCGTAAAGCGACTATAGTCGCCCGAATTTTTTTTCCTCTTCGACGCGTAAATCGACTATAGTCCATGGCTTGTAAAAAAAGATGGGCACCAACAATCTCTGCACAATCGTTTTAACGAAAAGGGCATTTTCCGGAATCATCTGTAGGAAGCAAACCAAACTGGTTTTACTCAATTTTAAAAAGAATTGCAAAAAAAAAAGTAAAAGGTGATTTGTAAGCGAATTTTATAGAATACTTTATTTTTCATGGAAAATTTGCATTTTTCAAATCAACTTTTTTTTTTCGTTTACCGCGTTGAAAGGGTTAATCGAATTACCGCTAAAACACAGCTCAAAGCCCAATATTCATAAAAGAAGCTGATGTGAGTATTTGGTGGTTTGTGGCAGGTGTCATCCATTATAATTTCATGAAACCTGGCTCATCGATCACGAAAGCTGGAAGGTGTAAGTTCTCCATCATCCAGTTTTATTCATAGAAGTATGGGTGCAATCTTTGCATATATACTATTCCTTTTATTTATGAAAAAAATGATCAAACTATGTTTTTTTTTTTTACCAATTTCATACTCGATGACCTAATATCATCGTATCATCGTAATCGGATTAAATAAATAATTAAATATATATTTTTTATTCGCAGTTCTTCACGCCATACTTTTCATATATTCCGAAAGCATCGTTAGCTGCTGTAATCATTGCCGCCGTGATTTTTATGGTCGAACTTCACGTGTTTAAACCGATATGGCGTACCAAAAGTATGATTCCGTCGTTATTAATTCCGTATTTAATTATTTTCATAATAAAAATCGTTTTATTTTCAGAGGTCGATATAATCCCGGCGATCGTTACGTTCATATCATGCTTGGTCATACGATTAGAGTTAGGAATAGTGATTGGTATATCGATCAACTTGGTATTTTTGTTATACGCGTCGGCGAGGCCTAGCGTTCACGTAAACAAAGCCGTGGTCAGTATTGATATCGATTGGTTATTCGTTATTATTAAGTCGTAAATTAATAAAAATAATTTTACAGAGCATTCCGAGCGGAATAGAGTATCTTGTCATCACTCCGGATAGAAGTTTGGTGTTTCCGTCCGTGGAATATGTACGTGGAGTCGTCTCTAAAGCCGGTATTAAACAAGCGTTGTCTCGAATGCCCGTCGTTTTAGATGCGACGCATATACAAGGCGCCGATTTCACAGCTGCCAAGGTATTATTAATATAGAATTCGATACATAATTATGTTTATTTATTCTGACGTATGTATTCATTTATCCAGGGTATTAAATCGTTGATTGACGATTTCCACGAGCGAGGTCAGCCGTTGATTTTCTTCAATTTGAAACCGTCGATCGTGGCCATATTTCGCGGAGTGCGGCCGAAAGATTTCAAGTCTTGCCGCTGTCTGGCCATATTGGACGTCATACTGCAAGAAGCGACTTGTCACGACAATCAGCGCGGATCACTGGCCGTAATAACGGGGATTAATTGCAATGCTAAAAAATGATTTTTTTGTATATCACGTGTGCAGGGATCATATATGGCTGTGAAGATAATGTTGTGATGTTCGTTAATGTTAATTATTTGATTAAGTATATTATAATAATACACCATGTTTCGATTCGACATAAGATTCGGTTTGATTGTATCAATCGTCGAGTGTCCGTGATAATGAATATACGTAAAATTTTATATTTTACATCTTTGCACCCAATCTCATCCTCCCACATATGATGACGTGGAAGATTGTGTTACTTATTATTAAATTAAGTATTTTATATTAAATGTGGCAATTTAGCATTTTATATAAAATTATAAAAAAACATTTGTTCATTTTCCAAAATGAATATTTGATTATTTAACGTTAATAATATATTGCATAGATGTAGTAGTGGGATATCGATTCTTATAGTGTAGATCGACTGTAAGTTTTTAGGTTAAATATATTTTCATTTTTTTTAATTAATTATTATATGACTCTTTCTTTAAAATATTTTTAAGATTTTGCACAGTATTATTCCTATATGAGCGCTAAGCTTATTACACTTAGATATTAATAATCAAAGGTTCGCAATAAAAGCGTAAATGCCAATCATGCAGTTTAAAACCCTATGTAAAGAGGATATACTGGAAATTTCTATTAAGTAGTGCCGGTCCATGTCCTACTGGTTAGAGAAAACTGGACTAGTTAAATAAATTAAACAAACAGGGACTCAATCCCAATATTTACGATTAAGGGACTAAGGAGCTGGTCAGAAATATTTTTTCCATTACACCATTGCTAGAGATAATAAATGTGGTGTATTGCATGAATTATTTGAATTTTATTATTCATTTGTTTTTTGTATAAAAAAAGAATTTGACGCAATTGAAACGTCATTCCCATTTCAATAATTAATTGTATTGTGATTACCGTTAATAAATATACTGCAAAATATGTTGGAATCAGATATTACTTTCTTTCTGATCCCATCGTCAACATGACCTCTTCAAGTACAAGGTTTGATATAAATAAATAGGGGGAATTTTTGAATTTCATGGGCTGTATAAATCCAACTGTCTCACAATTATTTTAATATAACCTTTTGCATTTAAAATTACACCTTTTGCATTTTAAATTACACCTTTTGCAAATCAAATTAAATCTTTTGCATTTAAAATTACACCTTTTGCAAATCAAATTAAATCTTTTGCATTTCAAATTACACCTTTTGCAAATCAAATTAAATCTTTTGCATTTAAAATTACACCTTTTGCAAATCAAATTAAACGTTTTGCATTTAAAATTACACCATTTGCAAATCAAATTAAACCTTTTAATGGGAATACACATTACAACGTTCAACGATGATAATTTTTAACCCAGAGTGATTAAATAATTGAAACAAAGAAAAATAAAACAAATTATTTTTACAAAGATTTATTTCCATAGTTCAATATTAAAAATTACAGATCAGACATATATTTATCATAATATTAACTGTATATATATAAAAAAAAAAAAACAATCGCTACTATTAAATCAGCGGTTAACCACTGCCAAACGATCTGTCATAAAATTTGATAAAGACATAAAAAGCGAGATTGATTTACAGACGTCGAAACGCATCCACAATTTCGAACCTAAATTAAACTAAAAAATTTCAATATACACGATTAAAATAGTACATAAATGTATTTACACCATCCGTACACGACGTATCGCAACCAATAATAAATTTGCACCACAAACAAAAATATGTAATATTTGTGACAAGGATGTATAAAGCTAATATGATTACCTCTAATTATATATCACTTATCCTCGGGGCTGCCAGATATGATTTATAATTATTAAATTGTCCCGCGAACCCTAACAATCGTCATTACGACCATGAATCGTATTCATACGTATAACTCTAGAATATTCATAATGCCTATATAGAGAGAATTAGTTAGTTCAATATCTACACTCAAACCGTTTTTAATTCTTAGTAACAAAAGAAATATTTGGTTTCGCATTTAATTACACGCAACACATGGACAGACACTCCGCAACAATCATCGGATGCAAAATTAATCAACGGTCAAATTAACGGCAGCAAAATGTTATATATATATACTGATTGATGAATGAAAACATGGATCATTTAAATAGACGGAATGTTGTGAAAATTGGCACATTATTAAAAAAATCAATGCGAATTCATTCACATTATCCACCGACGATCGAATACAATTATACAATAAAAATTAATAATAAATGCATAAACTGCGCACAATTTATATATAGTAACAATAGTATCGAATACGCAAATAGTCTTACGCTAACAATATAATTAGAATTGATTTAAATTGAATTAAAAATTTAAATTAACGAGAACACAACACAAGTGGGTCGCACGTTAGTCTTGAGTATTTTAAAACCGTCGAAAACACATTACGCCCGTTAAACGTCAGACTTTTTTCCGTATGAGCAATCGTTGAACTAATCGAAAATTGTAGCATCAAATTACGACAAAAAAAAACAACAACCGGAGCGGGGAACGGAAGATACGTGAGCAACGTCATCGTTTCAGTCATCGAGATTATCACAAATTAAAATCGACCCCGTGAATAACGGCGAATACACGACGACGGACAGCGAGACGAACAAAACAATAATAATAATTAAACCTAGATATGTAAATAGGCGCAGATATCTGCAAAGTCTACCACGTACGTGATTAAAACATCTATAATTAATTGCAATATTACGTCTAATAAATATATGTACACAGGAGAGACAGAGTGTCGACCGCTGTTTACAAAATAAATGGTTTCGTACGAAAACGCAATCCTTATTATTTACGAAAAAAATAATATTCGTCGTAAAAAAATATTTAATTACCCCCGACGATAATTAATATCCGCTATTACGCTACACGCTTCAATTTAAATTAAATATGGCGAAAGTTTACGAACGCTATGGCTTCCTTTCGTGTTGTACATGATCATCATCCGAAATATTAATTTCGATACATATGAAATAATTGTTAACTACGTAATATAAAAAATATTGATATATAAAACTTATATAATTTATCACTCTATAATGCACGGAAGCATTTTCATTATAAATCAGTGTATTTTTATATTCAATCTCTTGGGCGAATCAAACGTCAAACGGGATTTTAACGCAGATTTATCTCAGTCGGTTGTTCCGTTAATATAAAAATTAATCGAGAAGCATCCCGATTAACATTTGTTTTGCCCTCGTACATATAATGACCAGAATTACAATACGTCGATGTTGAATACATCAACAAATTTTAATTCTAATCATGTCGAATAATAAAAAAGGAATATCTCTAAAAACAATATCACGATATTATAATTCATCACGGCAGTTCAAATAATAAATACATAATCGTAAAGTTCAGATTATACTTGCAATATGACTGTTTGAACGGCCGATGAGAACACAATTTAATTTTATAAACATTAGACATAATAATAATAATAATAATAAGAGGAAAATATATATATATATATATATATATATGGATCCATCTTACAATCTAACAAAACAAGTCTGTTTTAATAAAACTTTGGTTGCTTGTTCAAAAATATTTGACTTATTAAACAAAAGTTTTAATTAATATATCATCTTCGTATTCGATCACTACGTGTAATGAGCAATCAATGGGTCCTGTCGTACAGTCAAATTTTTTATATGCGTATGCCACGATCGATCGGATGTGCGACGGATGCCTCCCGAAGAAAACGTTCCGTCACCGCTTACGATCTATCACTGCTGAAAACAAAAACGAGCGTCCTATAGTCGACGAATAAACGCAAAGCGTTCAAACTAACGATGAATCGATAAGCTGATGCTGAACAACACAACAATGTACATATTGATCGAATAAAAAAACAAACAAAAAAATGATGTGGACGTTAGCGCTGATGGTATTAAATGAAATCCTCCGTCGCTGATGTACTTACGTTGGATGTTAGTAATTTTAGCCAAAGCTCAACGCCTAGTCAAGTCTAATACCTTCGGAGTCGTTTTGGATTTGAACTAGAATTAGTGTAATAATTAATGTGCTATTAATAATTAACTAAAATTAAATATTTACAACGAAATTTCCTAAATTCTTTGATGTGTGATGAATGTGGATTGAGTTTATCTATATTGAGCACGACGTCAATTAACGTCAATGGTATTTACATATGACAAGTTAGAAGATGGTATCAAGTTCTACACGATGAAAATATATATCTCCTGCAACAAGTAAAAGGTAAAGTGAAAAAAATGGCAATGGCTTTATTTTTAGGCCGTGTTAGTAATCTAAACTATTGAATTTAAATCAAATAAAATTGTTCCATAGAAAAAATACTCTATTACTTCGGTGATGCAACATTCTGATACATTAGACATCTCATTTCATCATTCGGGGTAAGATGTATGACATCCTAATTAAAGAAACCTCCGGTAATTGCTTTAAAGGAATTACTAATCTCCTTGTTCGGGACAGCAACAGATTTATTATTAGATGACCTTTCAGAGAAAATTTGAGGCCTGGGGCAACTAAAACACAGGAAATACCATTGAACTTGTCCTAATTTCTATGTTTTGGCTTAGCTTTACATTTCGTTTCGCCTTTCTCTATATTTTTGTCTAACATATTGAGTTGTCAAGTTGAAGCCCCTAATGTTGAGAGGCCCAGGGCAGCTGGCCCTCCTATTCCCTTAGATAGATGGCATTACAGTTAATTCCAAAGTGTCAACCACTCATATAAATGTTTGATAGATTTAGGGGGGATATAGTGGTATAGGGGGCCCAATTAAAGATCTGCACACGGGCGCCAGATCCTATCGGCACACCACTGCTACCGATGAATGTTGAAGATTCCATAGACGGAACGAGTCATACAAATGTACACCAACTTCTTCACAAAGAGCATAGATTTTGGACACCGTAAAAAACGTAAAATTTAGTACTTTGGACACATAATTCGTGGACCAAAGTATCGCCTTTTGAAGACCATCATGGAGGTGTGGTAGGTAAACGCTGGTTAGGAAGAATTTTGTCAAAGAATATTTACAGATGGACTGGATTGGGAGGTTCAGAATTGTTCCAGCTCTCCAAAAACAGTTAAATTTATCTAGTAAGGACCGGTAGATTGCCTACGTCTAAAAATAGATTAAGCACACAAAGAAGAACTTTTACTAAACGGCCTTTGAGTAAGAAACAAAATATTACAGCACAGTGGTTATTTTTGCTCAACATTATGTGATCCTATGTGATGAGGCAGATTCACGTAGAAAAAAATCAGCAAAATGACTTAGATTTGATGTTGCATGTTCAGAATATCACCTCCTAAATTTTATGAAACATTTTTTCGACAACAAAATTATCGATCGCCCTTATTTAAAAATATCGAAAGTCATCTAAGCAATTGTATTATTTCGGAGTTAAAAAAAATGTTAAATCTACGGAAAATAGATCAACCCTTTAACCGCTATTGTCACAATGGAAGCTTTGTGTAAAAAATATTTGGATAGGAATGTGTTTAATCGGCTTATAAAAATATCCTGAACCCATAAGATTCGTTAGTAAATTCAAGTTTTAGCTACATCTTTGCATTTGTAAATTTATTCGTGTGCGGAACATAATTATGTAAGTTTCTGTAGCGGTTAAAGGGTTAAAGAAATTATAATACAAATATCTTACAATTTTATGTACAGTGGTGGTCACATAAATATGAACGTAGAACAAAACTAACATTCAATACATTTTTTAGTTTTTTAGTAGTTTGAAAGGGTTATTAATACCTTTAACGACGAGTGATCGTTACCTGTTGTAAGGGTATTGACACCGCTTGCGTGATCTGGTGTTTTTCGTTAGAAGAGGTATACGACTTGAAGTTTAATTGATGATGATTTTCATAAAAAAATAAGTATTTAGCCAAAGGTAGGGGCGCACTGTTCATATGGCAAGATTGTGCGGCGCACACAGGCGCCAAGAGGAAAAAATTAAAAAATAAAATATAATAAAATTCCATTTTTAGTTGCGGTAACTCGCAAGCGCGTAATCACAACCCCTCGCACGTAATGCGTTAATACATTATTTTTGATTATTGTTCGGAAATTGAGATTTATGTAGCCAATTTAATCTTTTAATGATTTTAATTATTTTTCGTGGTATAATGTGAGAATTGTTAGTATTGTATTCGCAATACCTTGGATTAAAATGTAAAATTCTTACAGTATTTTTACATTTATGTGAAAACCACTGTTTAAATGTATAAATATACCGTCATTACTTTTCATTTCACCTTATACATCATGCAAAACTTAAGATTAAAAATAATTCAAACCTCACCATAGCATTGGCAACATTGATCAATGATTATGAAAGAAACAAGATTATTAGCAAGTGGTTGTTAATAAGAAGCAATTAGATGCAAAATTATTGTCTGTTAAAAAAAATATAATGAAAAAAGGCAGCCTCATTGCGCTCTTACCGAATCAATAAAATAAATCAAATCAATTTTGTGAGAGAAGCGCATAAATTGTGTATGTACATTCTTAGTTGTTCTACCTTCATGCATTTTATAGAATGTTTTTTTTTATTTTAAATAAAAAAACAAAAAAAAAAGGAAAAATAAAATATCATGCAAACAAATAAAGAGTCTCACTGTGGTCCCGGGTAATAGTACGGTGGAGGTCTTTCGTATTCAGCTGGACCGTGATAACGAGGGGGCCCACCCGCGGGAAAATCTTCCCACAACCTGGATGAAAAGAAAAACATGCAATTCACGTTCGATCACTATAAAAATATCACAATTTATAGTCCTACTACGATAATGAGGTTATGATGGACGCCACAACATATATTTTGAATGAACTCTTTGCACCAAAACAATATTGAATCGATTGAATTCGATTGTGTCAATTATTTAGCTGATTATATTAATTAATTGCTGTGCGATTGAAAGATGTGTGTATGCACCAAGATAAAAGCGATGGCACGTGCTAAGTTTTATCACAGAAAAACTCCAAGTGCAAAGAGTTGGAGAATGTTAAGATATTTCTCAATAACGACTCGAGACATTTCAAAAAACAAACAAAGCATTAAAGCGTTTCAAACAATTATAATTTCGTTTATCATAAGATACATCCGTCGATTTTATGTTATATATATTTCTTTATATATCCCATTACAAAACTATATTCCTTTCAAAGGCACTGCTCACAAATAATGCTTCCATTCCGACTCGCTGCAGTGACGGATGGGAGAGTCGGCGCCGTTCACTAATCGTGGTCTCTACGCCGTCGCCGTTCACACACGCACACAATAAATCCATAAAAAAATACAGCAATTTGATTATATAAAAAATGATCTTTCGGCCGAGCGGCAAACGCCCGCTATATTATAAATGACAAGATATAATGTCTTTGTTCATTAAATTTTATCAGTCTAATTCTCGAACAAATTATATTGGAGGAAATGGTGAGACTTGTTCGTTGCAAAATCAGCGCCGTACGCCGCGTCGCTCGTCTAATGCTTCGACAAGTTCAATGGAAGATCTGAAAATAAACAGTCACATTAACACAATGAAACATTAATCAATTATTTTCAATAAAACTTAAAAAAGTATCAAATAAGTAACAAGTTGATTCATAATTGGTGTAGCGAAAAAATGCCTCCACTTGCTATAACTACGGATCATAAACTCGGATAAGGGTCGCAATTCAAGCGATGGTAACGAGGGAAAAATGGAGAATATTGCCAGTGAGTCCGTAAAATACCAAGTCCATGGAAAAAGTAGGCATCACAAAATGATATTAATTAAGGACAAGATTAGACGGAGACTTGCGACAGCCAAGATCTCGATGAAGTCATAATATTTTAACAGCCCAATGTCAGGATACACGGTATCCAAAGATTTTTATGTAATAGAGTGGATTTTTTACTTTTGTACTCATGATGAGGCTGTGTCAGACCAGTCCGACGCAGTTCCATCCCTTGCCATCCGCCTACACCGCATATATCGGCTTGGGGCCAATTCAATCAACTAGGTTCATGTGTCCAATTGGGCCTTCCACCAGGAGATCCGTAAGGGAAATGTCGCATCGGACAGCATGGAGTACGTCATGATGTCAACGTCCAGGTAAGGACAGGACCACAGAACGTGACTGTAATCCTGACGTACCCACACCGGCAGTGCGGAAATGCTACTAAGTTAAACTCTTCAAGTTTAGCCTTGAAATTGCAGTGGCCAGTCAAGAATTGACTGATCCAAAATCTGAGAAGCACCAGCTGCAATTTAGCCTGGTTCTAATATCAGGAAAGAAGAGATAGACAGTCCGCCCTTTAGGGGAGGAATTCCACAAATTCTGCCACTGATCAAGAGCAATTTTGCGGACATGTGACTTTAGATTTGTAGTGGCGCCGATGACAACGGGACTGATTTTTTTGAGCAAAATTCGACAGCTGGGTTTCAAGGTCGAGCGGAAGGATACCAGCAAAAGGATTCTACCAACATATGACAACGAACAGTGGTGTGCCTAGCATCCAGCTGCGTACTCTACAATCCCACAGAGGATGGAATTATAGGTAGAAATGTAGCAGAGTGGATCGAGGAAATTTGCCTTTCGACATCAGTCTCATCATGAAATTTCTACAACAATCCCATTTTCAACAGCCATCGTCACACCGGTGTGACGACTGCTTATTCACCGCATACACGAATGACGCATGCTGAAAGCTTGGTGTAAAAATTATTCATAGTAATGTGTTTATTCGATTCATCAAAGTTTCGCTGAATGTGCAAATTCATTCGTGTATGGAACATATTTTTTATAGCGGTTATATGGTTATTAAACCTTTGATTAGTATGAACGTACGTGTACTCCAGCACTATGATTTCTCAGATAGAGTATCGACATACTTGTACGCCACATAACGTTATTATTGAGAGCGAAGATTAAGAGTCTACGGAAGATCTGGATAATTTGGTCTATCACTTGAATATATATCGTATAGAAGAAAGAAAATGGAAAGCTGATGATTGGCCGTATTAGATTACGATGTAAATATGGGCACAGTTGATAAGTCCGATATGATGTCAGTTTCATGGAATATTTCCAAAAATTCACCAAAAAAGTGGTGTATGATTTTTTATGCATATAATCTTTAATAAAATAAAATGCTGAGAACCACTGATATTGTTTAATTTATAAAACACACAACATGGCACTCCTAGGAAAAGTATCCAAACAAACTCACTTATCAAATGATTAAATCTAAAATACTGTTTGCCTCAATTAATTTTTTCACATCCTCATTGATTTCTTTAACATCTATAGCGTTTAATCAAAGAGTCAAAAGGATTTCTTAGGTACTGCGAATAATTTTTATCCTAAAGCAAGGATTAATAAAGTGGTCTATATTAAACCCCAAGGGTCGATTTCGACTTGTGGGGGGCTTATGCGAAGAAGAAAAAAAAAGGGGGGTCCACGTGATCAGAGCTAGGCTGGATTAAGTACAAACGGTTAACTTAACACATCCATCACGGCGGCTCGAAAATAACCGCATCGTCCGAAGGGGGTCTATCAGAGACTCCAGACATTTCAAGAATTTTTTTTTAAAAATGAATTATTCTAATCATAATCTAATCAATATGACACGTAAATGACATGCATACTCGGCGATGTATCGTCGCTGACTGAGGACACATTAAGGACTGAGTTCTCATGGCATGTGTTCACTAGTATGTTTTACTCTGGCTATGGGCTATTATGGCTTATTATGGGCTATCGCAAGAAAGTTTTTGATAGCTTTTCCATCTTCATACCTCGTGGAAAGGGGTTTTAGCACAGTTGCCAAGTTAAGTAAGAAAAATTCAATATTAGACTGACAAAGCATAAATTATCACCTTCTACAAACCATCGTAAAGGGGATAATGTGGAAGGGAAATGGTGGTTGGGCAGAGAGGTGTCGTATCTCGCGTAGGACAAAATAACAAGGAAAGGTCACAAAAACTGTAGATTTGTTTCAGTTATTATTACTAACACCAATTATGAGACAATATTTAAAATTAAATATTATATCGGATTTCTTATGTTATTATATGAAACAATATTAATATTTAATAAAATATGATTCAATCGACGTGGGATCATTAAAAAAAAAAATATAAAAAACATTACATACCTGAAGATGTGTCCTCTCTAGGCAAATGATCAGTGAGGAGAGGTTGCGATAGAGGCGCCCACGGTCCCGGCGGCAATATCGGACACGGCAGCCAAAGAGGCGGATGAGCGCGCGGGTCATACGACGGATACGAGGCGCTGAGATAGGTCGCCGACGGGATGTAAGCTGCCGGCGGATACAACTGATGATATGTGATCGGCGAGTTTTCGTCCGAAACCGCGTACGCATCTTGATAGTAATACTTGTCGGGGGGACGGGGGCTCGCCGTCGAATGGCCCGAATGCCCGGGCGAATAGAACGAATGGGGCGCGTACGGCCGGACGCTGCGCGGTCGGTCCAAGCCCTCCGGACTCGAGCTGAGGTCGGGCGAATGCACGCTGATGGGAGAATCAGTCTTCTGGGACACAAAGTTATTATATATATGCGACGATTTTCTTCCGGCGAAAGTTTCAGGCGACCTTCTCGTCGGATTCTCTTCGGACATACTCAATAGCGAGTGAATACTGTAATTGCTGACTGGTTTAGAGGTAGGCGTTTCGCGACGAGGAATATTTTGAGGGGTCCCGTTGATGTGGCCGGGGGCGGGGATCGTCGCCGTGCACGTCGGCGTCTCGGTCTGCACGTGCGACGGGCCCGCCTTGACCGTGGCGGTTGAGACGCGCGACCTCGATCGTTTTCCCGCCAGATCCTCGCTGTTGACTTTTTCGAGCTCTCGCAAGATCCTCTTTCGCGGCGAAACCATCATGTGCGACGACGACGAGACCTTATCGTTCAGCATTTCGACAATCTTACACAATTCTTTACGTTTTTTCGAGTTTCTTATTTTTCTATACACTTTTAATGTCACACGTCCTTTCACTGTTTCGCACATTTGTTTAAAAAACTTGAATTTTCCTAAGCCGGGAAATTTTTCCGAAGGGACGTTCTTCTTGTCGCCCGACGCGGAACTATTATTTTTATGAAAACTTTCGTTTTCGTCACTGTCGGGGGAATGATTTCCGGCGCCGTTCGACAGATGGAGGCCGAGGCCGTTCGGCAAGGTGACGGGCGTGCAGTCGAAAGGACGTCGACGTTTCCGCCTAGCCGTCGGCATCGTCAGCAAGGCGGAGGGCAGGTCGACGGGACGCAAGTAAACGCCCGTCAACTCCCTCGAGAGGCCCCGCTGAGGAGTCGACTGCTTCCAGCAGTGGTCCCGCTGCCACGGCGAGGATTGGATAGAACTGTTGTCGTCCGATACTGAAACGGAAAGCGAAAAAATTTAATTGTTTGGCATAAATGTCGCGATAACTCGTAGAATTCCATCAGACTGACGGTCAACACGGTTATTATAACGAGGAAAGCAAATATGGCAATATTTATAAACATACGAGAAATCAAAATAACAATTTTAAAGGATCGTAGCGCAATATTTTGTAATAATTGTCTAAATTTCTTAAAAATTCCATTATATTCTCATCCCTATCGATTGGAAAATACAATCGTCGGCTAATCCCATATTTTGTCGAATGATTCTATATTATATTAGCATAATTTCGATATTTTAAAACGCGTTTGTTTAATAAAATTGACCGTTCGGTCGACGCGTCAAGAAATATTCGTTTGACCGCAGAGCAGTTTATCATTAAAACGACGAATTAGATAGAAAACTTTTTAAAGACGTCGATGAAACTTCATTCGAGCACAATTAATCTGTGGCGAGACGACGAGGGATTCGTAACTCGGAATGGGGGAGACGGGGCGGCGGGGTGATACTGACCGCTGAGGGAGGCGGTGCGATGCGG
>JAGXCT010034923.1:0-18449 GCA_022495035.1 Philopotamus ludificatus
ATCAAAAACGGTTGCGATGAACGTTTTAAGAAACTGTATCGCTTTAAAACGAGAGCAAAAGCGAAAATAAACATCTTGAATGAAAAGTGTGTAAAAATGAAGATCTTATCAAAACAGCGACTAAAATATAGATTATAGAAAAAATAGCGACTTAATCGTTTCCTGTCACATCGCTATTATAATTGCCATTTTTTTTTATTGCGACCAAAAATTTGCTATTTGATGTAGGTGCCAATTAAAATAAAATATCGGAATAGTTATTTAAACGCGTTGTAACTTTAACATAAGTCTGAAAAAAAAATATACTGATTTTTTTAAATTTTTCAGACTATATAAAATCTTGAAAATGGTAGTCATATTCTTACATTATCTATATACACTAAGGTTTCACATTTTTTGGTGTGCTGGGGGATTTTTTCATTAATAAATTTTGAATTTTTGGATAAAAACAACACTGCTAGGATGCTTCGTATTCGCCGAAAAATCCCCCTGATACTGTTCGTATTTTTATATTTCGTAAGATGAAAAATATATGAAAGGACGATGTTTTGACAGCATTGAGGAGATACATACTAAAAATAGATACAGAAAACTACTGAAAATTTTGTACTAAAATAGATTTCCAGATTGGAAAAAGCGCTGATACATTAATTGAATTAATGGAGACAATTTTAAAGAAGACAAAATGAATAATAATGTATAAATAAATATTTTTTAATCAAACCTGCCATGTCAAAAACAATATTTTATCTGACTAGAGGGAAATTTATATTTCTGATATATTATACCCCGAAATTATACTCGTTTATTTCTATAATGTTAAGAATACGGATATGAACTCTAATAAAATTACTTCCTTGACGAGAAATAGGTATTATTTTTTTAATGTGGCAATGACCTCAATGGTCTATAATGATATTCTCTATAATATCAAGTATTCCAATAACATTTTGAAAAATAATAGATCAAACTATGTATACATGGTTCAACGATTGCGATAACTTCGTTAAAAAGTTTACATATGATTTATATAAACATACATTCAAATGAAAGATTTGCGTGGACATTTTTCTTTTATTCTAAGGCCATAAGCCACCACAGAATATAATGGGACAATGGACAAACAAAATTGGAAATGGCTATCATAATTGTATGTTAAAGAGTAATGCATAGTAGGTGGAAAACAATCGTAAATGCGTTTTTGGAGTCCAAATTAAAATCTAAATAAAGGCTTATCGCATCCATTTTTTATGACGGCGCCAATACACGATAACATTTTAACGCCTTTGATTTTATATATACATAAGTTATATAATAAAAAATAATATCATACCAAACAGCCATCCTAAAGCTTCTATCTTAATGGAGATAACACGTGAACTTTTCCGACATTTGTTAATTATTGTCAAAAAAACATAGCACTTGATTTATAATACTATAATTAAAATTTTATGATATTTGTAGGTATACTAGCTAATATATTCACTATAAACATTAAAGATTTCATTACAAGAGATAATATTATTATTTATTTCAATACAATAATATTGAAATACGAGGTACACACAAATAAATTAAATATTGATTTATATCCACGAATTCAAATATTATTTTTGGTACAGAAAGCACTAAAAATTAGAATAAATATGTTTGATCTCGATTTTATCGGATGGAAAATTAAATGATGATGTTGATCAAATATCAATATTTGAATAACTCTTTATAAGGAAATTATAGTTTTTGATAGAACAAATTATTTTTGTTGAATCAAATGAATACATCTTTATTATTTGTTGTTTTGGTAAATTAATTTGTAATTTTTTCTGGACGATTTTATAGAGAACAATGAGAAAAGTTTACCGAAATTAATTACGGAACGATGAGTAATATAAACTGTTTTTTATAAAACAAAGTATAAAACGCAATAAAGCAAAATAATAAATAATTCAGCTAATTAATGTATATATGGTATTTGGTGACCATTTAAGTATTTATTATTTATTTTGTAAAATAACTCTTTATAGAGTGTTAAAATGATCACTTCTTAATTTTTGAAAACATAATTCATATCGCGGCAATCAAACAAGGGTTGATCCTGATTTAAACACTGCATTTCATGGCCACAATTTCACCTTTATTAAAAATAAAAACACTTTTTTTTAATTTGCACTTTAAATAAACTTACTGCACATATATATATTATTTTGAATGTTTGTTTTTGCGAATCGTAAGTTATTGCGAATAGTACTGATAGCGCTCGGCGCCTGTTACCCGCACCACAGTCGAGACTGCACTGAAAACTCTGTACCAAACTGGCCCCGCCCACACAGGATAACGGAAGTAATACGCTACTCCAGGATTCAGTCCTAAAATTATATTAATACCTCAAGAAATAAACAAAACTACGTATTATTTTAAAATAAATATACTAATTCATCAATAAACAATCGATATGACGTATTGATACCGGAAAATGGTATCTTATAAAATCGTGATTAACGGATGCTTCTCAAAATCTTGATTACATCATAGATGTTTATCAAATAAAAATAATCGTATATTAACTAATACTAATAACAATGCGATGTGCAAATAAACTACACACGAACTATTTTTTTTTTAAGAAAAAAATATTTTATTATTATGTTAAAGGTAAAACATGGAAATTATTCTTATAATTTTTTTGAGGTAAAATCGTCAATGCCAGATTGCTCTTTAGATCAGTGGCATATATATATAAAAAATATTAATCTCTGGATTATGTTATCAACGTTTTAACAGAGACTGACAGGGATAATTACCAATTAAAATTTTAAATTTCGCCCTTATTTCTCTGAAATAATAATACATTTTGATGATTATATTTTCAAGATTATTATGTTTATATTATAATTTGGGTAATGTTATTAATATTGATGGCTGAACGTAATTACTGTAAACGATAGCGAAATCCAATTAATTTCGCAAGCCGTCGATGACTCGCAAATAGGGATGTCAATCCCTAATATTGCCCAATGTCAATATTTGCAAATGTCACACACGGTTCGTGGAAAACCACGCAATTGTCCGACGTCAACGCTGTTCTAGTTCATTGGGGGTGGGGGTGGCGGATGTTATTCGAACTTTCCCATAAATAAAACTTCTACCAAGAATTCTACAATTAAATGATGAAGGAGCAAAAACTTTATAAATTTGCACGATGATAGAGTTCCATAGCCAATGTAAGATTTGCACGATAGAGAAAGGTCATAGTATTATGTAGGGAAGATGATCGTAAAATTAATAATGCGAACACGGTGTGAAATATTGCATTGTTGGAATAAGATGAAGACTTCTCAAACTATCGGATAATGTTAATTTAAAATGATTAATTATTCTGCACAACATTCATGGATCCGACAAGCTTTATTACTTTCTGGAAATCTTTTTTGACATATATTGTTTACTTTATTATTATTATATGTTGTCGAAAAGTTTTTACGTGTTTACGCTTTCCAAAAATTGAGTTAATAAATACAAAATACCGAAAATTATATAAAAATATATCGAAAGCTATAATCACACTTCACCAGTCTTCCAATATCTAATTTCAATGATTACAACTTCATAATTTTTAAAGTAATATTTCTAGTTTGAAAACCTCTAGTAATATTATTTCGATATAGATTTTATCCCATCCGTCAAGGCGCCTCGAATACAACCGCGTCGCCCGAAGGGGGTCGCTCAGAGACTCACGGAAGATTATTCATAGTTATTCGTGATATGCTTCATAATTTGCTCGATATTTTGTATTTTTTAACTAATTAATATGATGTAAATGACAACGCTTTCGGCAAGTTTCGCCGCAGACTAAGCTCTCGCAGCACGTGTCACTCTCACTCGACATATCGTACGAGATGCGAGCGAGAAAAAACATTGTGCGCGTGGCAACAGCAGCGTATATTGTTGTTTTTATTTTATTTCCTGAAATTACAGACAAAAAATTAAAATGATTATTTATAATATTAATCTTATTCGACTTTTTTAGACCAATACAAATAGTTTGTGACTTGTAAAAATAACCTTGTACCAGCTTTCTTCAAATTTGTCTAAAATATTTAATTTCCATTTAACTATTTTGTACAAATAAATATGAATATTCATCATTATAACAATAACTTAGTGTTTAGATATATGTTATAAAACAACCATGAAAATATCTTAATATATACTACGTGAAAATTAATTCTATATGGCAACAATTAGGATTGAATAAATATATTTAATAACGTTGATTCAATAGTATATAACTGACATATATGGTCATATTTATTATATGGTATTGGACTTGGTCAGCATTTGAATGGATAAACAAGTCGCTTATCCACATGTGTGTGTATGGTCTATCAATATGGTCTAGGAATATGCTCCCAAATCTTTATTAATAAAAATTTCCTCATTTTCATATTATAGATAGTATTATTAATATTAGTAAATACTTTAAAGGTTTCAAAGGAATGATAAAATATAATTTTATATATTATAAAACTGATGACGAACTTTGGCTATTTTTTAGAATCAACGATAAGATTAATTTTTGTTTTTATCACCTCTGAGAAACTAATATTTCTTGATTTTTATTAAATTTGTTGTAAAGAGTTCTCAATAAGATTCTTTGGACTATATATTTAATACCTTTCTTTGAAACGAAATATAATATTAGAATCGTTTGATTGAAGAATGTGCATTAATTTATAACTCTATATCATTTCTTTTGTCCAAGAAATTTTTAATTAAAATATATATTTCGTATATAATTAAAGGTCTTCGTAAAAAAAAGTTAATCTTAGTTGATACATTCCACATACAGTCCACAATTCACAGGCACAAATTGAAGAAAATCCTTAAGCAGAATAAACTATTCCACTACTTGCGGTAAATTAATACGCAATAGTTTATGGGATTAAAAATTAAATTATTAAAAGGATCACGTTAGTTTCCATTTTTGTTATTAATAAGTATACCCGGAGGGTTAAGGCGTGAGTGCTGCTATAAAAAGGAGATTACGGTCACTAGTGATTTCTATCTCGATGATTCACCTGTTATCAGAGATCGCGACACATTGTCTGAGAAACGCTGTGGTTCATGGAGGCTAAAGATCAACCACCATCTTTATTATTATCATATTATTATCGTGCGGCACATATGATCATAGTCATATTTATTGACAATTTCGTACGTGTTGATGTACACGCAATAGAAAATACCCATAATAAAAATTAAATGCTCAATATTTGGCATTAATGATTCATGTGCATTGTTCAATACGTTTTATCTCAATTTTTTGTTATTATAAATTGTTTTAGTTAGAGAACTTTGACGTGGATAAATGATTAAGGCGTGGATTATGTAGAAAACGTCACGAATTCAATAATATGCAATAAAATCGTATTTTTGTACAAAATAGTTTATTATCACATCTTTAAAATCTACCATATATAAAAATAATTAAATTATCATTCATAGAAAATATTAATAGCAATTGTGAGATAATTTCTGTATTAAATATTGATTGATTTTCATTGTGTAGCATGTAACGAATAGAGATACGAATATAAAAAATAGATACGTCATTTAATAACGATAAACCGTCATATGGATATAGATATAAAATGATTTTAAATAATTTAATAATTTAATTCATCGTCATGTGTCTACGATGCAACTTCAGGAATCCCACAGGGTTCCCATTTGGGACCATTATTATTCGTTTTATTTATAGACGAAATACAGCATGTCCTTTCCTGTAACTTCTCACTCACCCTTTGCAAAAGACTATTTAAATCAGTTTCCGCAATATGTGATGCCATTTCGCGGCTGAACATCAATAAGGAATTTCTAACCTTTGATTACATGCTTGGAAACGTAACTCTTCCCAGGCAATCGTGAAAAAGATCTGGGAATTCTGTTCGACTCTAAATTTAGGTTCAATTCACATGTATACGAATATACATAGCACTTTGGTTATAAGGTTGCTATACTATACATTGGTTCAGAGTTTACTTAAATCAGGATCTATCATCTGAACGCCATTATGACGCTTCGAATATCCTCAGATTACAAAAAAATCTTAAGATATCTCAACATGAGGGAATTTCGATTTTACCCGAGCTTATACCCCAGTGTATGGATGCAGAGTTGCCTGATGTATGTAACTCTCGAGAAAAGAAGTCAATATACTTGGCAAAGCACTTCTTCAAGCTGTTGTTTGGGGTAGTACATAACACCCTGCTACCGTGCGAGTTGCCCTTATGGGGTACTTTTTCTTCAGCCAAATGTGAGGACAGGTGCTCTCGGAAACTCTCCGGTAACCAGAGCTATTACTCAGCTCGACAACTTGGCTAATTATATAGATATTTTTGATGTAAAGTATCGCCATTTTGTTGATCTATTTTATGATTTTTTTTATTTTCGTATAACAGAGCAATTATTCATACACTTGCACCAGTACTTTTTTCAATCTTCCAATCACTTCTGAAATGCAGATTTCAGTAATGGTTTTAGCTTCTTTAGCGTGTCTCTCTTCATCTCTTCAATTTAGGAAAAATATCGTTCGTACGTGCTTTTTCGGAATATTTTGTATATATTTATTAATGAGTTTAAAACGCTTTTCAAAAAAGTTTGCGTAAAATAATTTATTAAAAGCAAATCCATAAATATTAATATTTTTAACGAAAATGTGAAAAATGTTATCTTTATAGATATGTTTATTCAACGCGATATCGGAGTAAATGTAACTTTCTTTTTTGTGAAAGCATATCGTCAAAGAGCTATATCGAATAATAAGCTTAAGAAAATATAATTGGAAGTCATGTACAAAATGTTGCTCTCAAGAGTTTGTGATAATACACATGTATAAATATCAACGAGCTAATTTGCAAAATTAATCTGCGTATAGGAATTTCTACTAAGCATACAGTAATATAATATATATATATATACTTGTTAAAGTAAAAATGTGTTGATATGTTCGATTTTAGCGTAACTGATTTATTTTTCTTCTTTTTTTAATACAAAATTTATTTCTACGAAAAAGATTGACATAGCATCCGTTCGTTCCTTGAATATTTATAAATTTATGTATTTCTGGTCCGGGTGTTTCGTCTTGACCACACCTCGTCATTGTTCTCGCCGCGATCATGACAAGTGAAAATAATAAATAATCGTCGCTTTATATTTTAGCAACTCGCCAGCTTCGAAACAGGTCTTTTCTTTTAACATCTCTGCCAGATACCATTTTTTAAGACATCTGAATTATCGCATAAGGCGAATGATATACGCCCACTGAGCTTTAACTAATGCTTGCTCAGTATTCGCAATTTGTCATTTGACAAACAATAAGAATGCGTGATGTTTGCTGAATTCCCCAAAAATACGTTTGTATCATTTTACCCACTGGATGGATGACCTGATTACAGGCCTCTCGAAAATATATTGAACAATTGTGTATTAAAAAAAATTCAAGATGAGTAATTTTTCTATTGACAATGTATTGCATAATATAAAGATAACCTCTTAACGAAAAATAAATTCAGGATAATTATTCTAATTAGCCATAGCTAATTATATTATTGTTTACGTTGTTATTAATATGTTATGTAAAGAATGTTTACTATAAGGTAAGTTTGATAAAAATTTATCACAAAAATGTATTTTCCTAATTTATGTTAATAACCGAACAATTTTTGTCTTTTGGTTGAAGTCAGTTATCGTCACGATATCGCGCTTGTGATAAGATTGAGTTTGACCTTTCACATAAAATTTACAAATACATTTAATAACAAACTTTTAAACAACATGCCAACAGATAATTGTTCAGATAAATCTCTCATATTGATATTTTCAATTTGAAATACAGAAAACCGCCGTTCATTGCGCCCCCGGCGAGTGCGGATTCGTTATAACGCGGTTTTTTTAAAAAAAGAAAAAAAATCTGGGCACTTATCTGTCCTTGACACGTGCCAGGAATTGTCATAATGAGTGGTTACAGATGCGTGCTTCTTTATTTCTCGCTCACTCACATGCTATACATGAACATATAAGTTAGGAGCGTGAGTGAGACAAAATAACGCTGTTATATGATCATAGGGGGTTAAGCAGGGTTGAGCCAGTGCATTTAGGTTTATCTTTTAGGGCAAGATTAGCTGCAATTTCAACCGAATGCTAATTAAATTGACTACATATTTTTAGATCACTTCTTAATTTTTAAAATGCCAAAGAGACAAAGTGAAAAATCGGTGTACCAATGAAGAGCTGCAGGAAATGGAATGCCATACGTTCCTAGAAAACATTTGAACCTGTTCCCGTGCGAAAGTTGAATATAAAAACCATTGAAAAGGCTCTTTCACTTCACAAACAATGCATAGAAAACAAAGAGTGCTGTAAAACGTGGTTGTAATAATGCAGTTTTGACAGTTTTCGGCAAATTTTGCACAATAAACGCAGAGAGGCCAAACAAGGGAATCTAGATTCCTTGCGGTTTGGCAAGAACGTATGATGTGGTAGAGCCTCCGATATAAACAATTCTTTCAGGATTTAATACCTCGAAAATGATTCCTTTATACTCCTGTACAAAACAATAAATATTTAATTCGTGCTTAGAAGTTGATTTAGCTTTTTAACCGATCCGTCACGAAGCTAAGTGGAGTGGATCATGAATTCTACTTCCAAAAATCTGTAACGTCTTTTGCATTTTAGATGGAATTATGAAATTTAGAATGAATATAGCCAAAGATATATTCTTTCATATTAAATAATAAAATTTAATAATATATCTTTGAATGATATTTAAAAAAAATGGTTTTAAAAACTTGTTAATTATTTTAAAACCAATAAAATTAAAATTTCCTTATCAAAACCTATGTCGCTCACTTTTTTTTACATGAGTGATTAAAAATGCAATAACTCAAAAAGTCCATCAAAGTGACAAGATTTTTTTTTATTGCCGTTAACACTTTATGAGCCGTTCACGCCTTTTGGCGTGATTTTGTAGCCAAGCGTTATGAGCCGTTCACGCCTTTTAGCGTGAGAGCCATACCCCCATTTTTTTCTGATAACGATGCACAATGTAATTCTACTATTTGACCACAGATGGATACACGTGCATGTTAGCTTGGATTATCATTACATGAAACCACGCGGCTTCCGGCCTAGGTTTGATGTAAAACCTTGCGCCTCATAAAGTGTTAATAATGAATATATTTTCTCTATATTAGCATAATTTATTTTATCGGGACGAACTGTACTAAAATTTAAAAATCCATCCAATGTTAAAATTTTGGTTAATCACACATATACACAAAGCTTTTTTAAAAATGGAAAATATGTAAACTTAATTAATTTCATATTTTTGAAAATAGATGATTTACTCTTTAATATGGTATATATCACAATAATTATAAATAAAAAAACTAAAGATTTATTGGTTTGAATTTGATACTGCGATAATTGCATTTTTTTTATAATTTTGAACCTCACATTACATTGTTACATATTAAACTTCAATGTTTTAACTATTATTTTACATTTTTCTGAAATCGTATTTTTGTATAAAGCACTTTTTGGCAATAGAATTCATGATCCATCCCATAGTGCGGCGGCTCGAAACTAATCGCGTCGTCCGAAGGGGGTATATTTACTATTGAAAATATACCTCAAACATTTCAAGTAATGGATTATTCTAAGAATGGAAATAGTTATTCATGACATGCTTCAAAATTTGGTCGATATTTTGATTTTTTTAACTAATCAATATGACGAGTAAATGACACACACACTCAGTATACGCCACAGACTGTGCTAGACCAACCGCCAAGTTCTCGCGGCACGTGACATCGTACCAGATGCGAGCAAGAAAAAGCATCGCACCCGTGAATATTGTTGTTTTTATTCTTTCTCGCAATTGTATAGCATCATGGAATGACAAATATAAGATACACGGTGTTTGGGCAGAAAGAAGTTGTCATGACTCCGTAACACTACGACTGGACCTGTTACAGAGGTTCAGAATTGACTTATAGAATAATACGGGAAGACCAGAAGATCTCAGTAGATCTTCTACGTGCGCCTATGCATCATAGGAAAAACATGTAGCAATATTCTGCAGACGCCGAATCGTCTGGTTAACACAGATGGCATATATTATAGATCATTAGATATATTGAATCATACGTGTACATATATTTACTAGCATTTCAAAATCTAATCACACTTCACCATATTATACAGTTGCATGCCTAATGCATTTTGTTGACACGGAACCAAATCGAATTGAACACGTACAATCGCAGCAGTGCATTTGCATTCCGTGCTGAAATTTCACACAGTTAGGCTAAACTTGGCCGGCATGCTAAAGCCATATTAAGATGCACTATGCCAGATAAATATTTATAAAAAATGGTGCAAGTTGCCATACTGAAAGAAAATAGAATACTTGCTTCACGTCTTAATTCGGATATTGGTGTCAAACATGTCACGATAAATAAACGAACATGATGATCATAAATCTTAGTATAGGATTAGGATTACTATGCAATCGGAGTTTGTTGCAATAGAATCCCCAAATCGCAATTGTATTAAATTTCTTAGATATTGAATTATTAATCCTTTGTATTTGTATCGCTGCTATCAATTTCTATGCAATCAAAGACATTGATTGATGGGTGATTAGGTACGATTTACCGAGCATACAGAATTTCCATAAATTTATAGCACAGAAGTTAAATTAGAACAAGCAATGGAATAATCTCCTTATTTGATTTGGAAACGAATATTGGTTGGTTGATGCAGTAATAAATTAATTTTAAGCTCATATATTTTCAGTATAAATAGGTCATGTTTGTGTTTAGTTCAAATGAAAATATATCTGTATTTAAGTAACATTATCTTTAGATAGGCAAATATAAGAACGGTGCCCATACTTCTTGAGTTAATAATGGCATCTGATGGCTTTAATTAAATTAAAACCTATTCGAAAAGTCATACAATCGTTAAAGATTAATCATAAAATAATTCTCGAGAGCTTAAACAGCTTTAAACCGCCGAAAAAAGCTCGGCAAATGAATAATTCATTTCGTTATGGAATGTAATCTTATGGACAATATTTTTTTTAAAATGTAACAAAAACTCTAGTCCCCAAATTATGTTTTTATTTTTGATAAAATTTCTGAAACAAATAAATAAAAATATTTCCTAGAAAAAATCATTCGTCTCTACTCGACAAAATAATATTGTAAAGTAACATCATTATATGTGACATCTTTGATTGATGGCTCATTATATCATAAAACTTTCCTGCAAAAATTGACACCTTATTCAATTACTCCTTGCTTAACTTTTTCCAAGTTATAGAAAAGTAATTTCAGATAAGAGAATTTTTTTTGATATAATAACAAAAATAATCCCAATACGAAATTTTACGTCATAAATAATCCTGAAAAATGTATCTGTTTTAAGCGTTGATAGATTTCAAAAATTGAATTACGGTTTTGTTTAAATTTTATAGCACATTGATGCTTTAATAAACTATTCTATGAAAATATGAATGCACGAATTTATATTTTATGTTAATGCTATTGAATCGTGTGAGGTATTGTATTTTATTGTAAATGATATAATCGCACATGAATAGGGCTTGCAATACCGGTTTACCGGTAAATCACACAAAACGCATTACGGTAAATTTTTCAATTTACCGGTAATTACCGGAAATGATTTTATCGCGAATTAAGGACAGATACAGGCATATTATCACTAAAGATTATTGTAGATATACATGCGGAATATTGTGTTTTGTTTTTCGACTCTGGCAACATTGATACACAGTTTGTTACTGGTCACTGGTGTGGTAGTCAACACAAGATTAATTCACTGCAAAGAGAACTATCAATCTCCATAAAAAATCTAAAATTACGAACTATATTAAATCAATTGATGAAACATTACCCGCAGTTATATCCCGGATGTTAGCAAAAGTTGTAATCTATTTTAACACGTTTTGTACATCTTATGATTTAAGAAAATTATTTGATGGGATTTAAAGACATTCCAAAGTCTCCCAATACAATAAGAAAAATTGTCATAGATTATGGAATAAAAATACGTAATATATTAATAGACTTTTAAGCGATGACAGAACGAGTATTTAGTGTTAAAATGGACGAATGGACATTGACAAAAAATCGTCGGTATATAAATGTGAATTTGCATGCCAAAAATAAATATTGGAATCTTGGACTTATTCGAATCAATAGAATGTCGGCTGTAAAAGTAATCGGGTATCTAGAAGAAAATTTAGCAAGATTTACCATTAAAATGGCATAATATTGGCATTACAACCGGTAAAAGAAGCTGTAGAAGCTCCATGCCGTGAAGACATAAATCTATATACAGCCGACATAACATTGAAATTTATGCTTGATGAACTGTCTAAATACAGTTCTTCTTTAGCCAAGGAACTTAAAGAAGGTCCAATAATTCGAATTAAGGAAAGAAGGACGATATATTTCGATGTGGTTAATTATCTTAATGATCCTGATACGATAAATGATTTTGAGGAATATCGAATATTCAACATGACGAATAAAACTACAATAATGGCGAAAATCAGATATATAACTAAGCATGTATTTTCAAGGGATGAGAATTATAAAAAGATAGATAAAAAGACAGATAAAAAGATGAGATAGAAATAGTCTAAATATAAACACTCGAAGAAAAGCTTAAATTAACAATAAATATCAAAGTATAAAAATAAACGACAAAAATTAAGTGGATAAACCAAAAAAAGATATATTTTTTTTCATTTACCGGTAAATAATCGGTAAACCGGTAACGGGAGAAATTATTTACCGTTTATTGTAATTTGACGGTAAATTGCATTGAATGGTAAACCTTTTATTAAGACTATGAAGTAAAAGTCATTAAATAAATTGAAAATGGTTATTAATTAATTTAGAGTTATAGCTTTTCTCCAATTATTGTAGATCAAACTATTATATTATTTGGACTTGGAATTATATTTAGCTTAAATTATGCTACCGGACAACAAAGGACTATTATTCAGTTATTAATATAAGAATATGGCCATCGTCGTAGATGAGTTGGCGATGTTTGAAAGACATCAAATGTTGTGTGTCGGAGCACGGTTCGTTTATTTTTAATAAACAAGTATTATGTTTCATCGCATTAGAGTAGAGATTGTTTGTCTAATGATGGAACATTCAATTCTTGTTCCAGGAATAAATCATAATGTATTTTTTTAATTTTATTTCTTTGATTTATATCAAATCAAGGGATTTGGTATAAATATATTTGGATAGTCAAAATCATTGAGTAGACATTTCACATATACATATGTTATTCATAAAGATTGATATACACATTGACATGATTGACAAGTTTGGTTTAGCAGTCTTAGCACGAGACCAATCAGAGCGAGAGTAGAAACGGAAAAAATGACAATCTCTCTTCACTCTTACAAATAACGGTCACTGTTGTCCATGATCATATGATACAGTCGTGGTCAGTAGTATGAGCGGAGAAAAAACATGCCGATTTAAATTACACGCAGCCTTCCAGCAAGTGGATATCAGCTTTTTTTGAGCTGAAGATGCCGACAATGAATGCTCTGTACTATTGACCGCGCCGTGACCGATGGACTTTTTATCTCAAATCTGGTGAACTCTCCACACACAATAAGGTCTCTGTCTGCAGATATCGTTACAACAAATGTATCCAAAATTGCGCATTTACCATTGGTTCGAGACTGTTGTTAGGTAAATGCAATTTAAGAAACCAGATAAACTCAAATGACCCATGATTTCGCCAATAAAATCTTGACCACTTTATATAAGTGGATTAAACCTGCTTAATAATCATAATTACATTAGAATTCTTTATTGGCGGTTAATTATTTGCATATTTTATAATTTAAATAATATATTGACAGTAAATTGTTAATGGCCACTCGGAAATTTCAAGACAAATCACTGCTAAGTGATCGTAAATATTTTTATAATATTTAAGTTCTAGATAAATTCCATTCTATTCATTGGTTCCGTGAGTATCGATGCCAGTTGCACGCAAGTGGTCCAACAGGTGGTTCCAAAAAGTTTGTTTTTATAACTTAAGAGGGAAATGTTATCTTTATAAGACGCGCGTGTGTTAACACAAAGGAACAGAAGGGTGTTATCAATATTTTTGGAGAACGAAATGTCTCACCATAATCATAAAAATGCTTTATGTCAGTACAACGTCGTCATAAAGTTAATTAAAGAAATCAACACAATATTTACAATCATTTATTAATTAAATACATCATTAAAAATTGTGCTTAAATATATATACACGATTCTTAAAATTCAATGTGTTAAAAAAATAATTATAATCTTAGTATTACATATATTTTGGTCATATTTTAATCATTTATATGTTGTAATTGATATTATATTGCATTTAATGCTTTATTTATGTATATGCAATCTTAAAATGATCAAAATAGATAGGGGGTTAGCTTACCAGGTGTGCACAGCCGCTGGTTTATGCTTTGGAATTAATTGTTTATTTTAAAATAAACACTAGAAAAGATAGCATCATGAAATGTGTAACATTATGATAAACATGGATGTAACCATATTTTTTTAAATGCATTCATAATATGCCTTACAACTAATTCATATTTAATATACACGATAATCCTATTATAATATCATAGGTATATACATATAATAAAATTAAAATAACAATACCAAAGCTTTCAACAAATTGTATTTTATAAATCCTCTTAGGTAGAGAATTATATTTAATAGTGAATAAAATAATTTCATTTAGAGAGAAATAGAGAGAGAATTGTCTCGAAATTATTTCAAAAAGATTAAGAATAAATTTAAAATTATACTTTTTATCATAAAATATATTAATACAAAAATATTACACCCGATTATAAATAATAAAATCAAATTTATATTTTAATATATTGTATAATTTAAAAAAAAATACTGGAAAACATTATTCTTATTTGTACGAACAAATATCATTGAAAAAACTGAAAAAAAGTGCCGTCCTGACACGATTGCTTCATACACCGTTCCTGTACACCATACATACATAATAGATAAAAATTTAATAATAATGAAATAAATACAACAGAGCTATATATTTAGATACATAGAGGCTGGCAAATGATGATGATGATGATATGTAGGGTAGTTACTTTTCGTGACAGTGTTACCAAGGTATATTAGGACTGAACAGAAAGGGATGAATGCAGGCCGAATAATGGTGATGAGGTATTAATCTGATCTGTAGCTATTAATTATCCTACATGTATTTTTATTCACAAATAAAAAAATATTCAATGGAACTCTGATCTATCGTTCTCATATTTATTATTTTTTTTATAGTCCCATAGTTTATAAGGATTATTTTTGACGAATATTTATTATCAAAGATTATCACCATAAGGGTGTGGGGTCCGTCTACGAGTATTATTATGTGTGCTTACTTCTCATAATGCATTTACTAAGCACGTGTCAATTTTTTAATCACATTTCATGAATAACTTTTATTTGAAAATAAAATATCTCACATGAAGAAATCTAGGCGAAAAGTGGATAACTAATATTTAGAGCTAGGACCATCAACTCGCAATCTAATCAATGGTATGTATGAGATTCGTTAGTTAATCGAAAAGTGGTATATCATATAAGAACCATCCGTTAAGTAAGGATTTGGGTTTCAGCAATCTTAATTTTCATGGAGGGATTGTTGATAAACGATAAATCGATGTTTCATAGTACAGCGGTTTAAACAGTAGCAGGGGATATGCCAATAGTTGATATCGTTGGATAAACTGTGATTGGTTTCGGTTTCAAGATTAAGAAATAAATCAGGAAGCACACGTGCGACAAAGTCCAACTGCCTATAATTAATATAATAATATAAGCGAACCACCAATTCAGAGCTTCGTCTGTCGTCCAATACCACAATGCGGTAAAAAAGAAATTTTCTAGAAAAATAATGACAAAATACAATCCATACCACAATCGCACTCTTCTGAACTTCATTTTAAATTCTATCAAACAAAAGAGATATATGTAACCGAGAAACAAGTAGAAAAATTTCCTATTGGAATTTTCAGACCACGAATTCCATATCAATAGTAATACAGCGACAACGTAGTGTACCGCACATAAGGTAATGCATTCTACAAGATAAAAATAAGCAAATGACGATATGACCAGCATTCTACACATTATGAACAAAAACCAAGAGCAAAATGCAATAAATTTTGATACACCGTCTTCTTGTTCAACGCCTTTGATCGCATATCTTCTCACTCTTACAGGCAAATCAATATCGTCGCTGTCTTTATACCTTCTACGAGGTATTTTATCGACTAGTACTTCCGCATTGTTTACAAATCTTTCCTTTATAGTGGCCATTGACATCGGCCTAGGTGCCATAGACATCGGTGGAGTGATGTGTTTAGACATATCGACTATATTCATTTTCATCTCCTCCATTTCTAAACGTTGCGTTTTTCTATATTCAACATCAGGATCATCAATTATAGATACCGCTTTTCTATACACTACTTCTTGATTATCGTTTTCAAAAACTTCCTCATATGTTATCGAAGCTATCGATTTTCTAAAATCATCATCACCATCCTTTGGTCCCGACTCACTCACTTTATTTTTAATGTATGTATTTTCTTTGTTAAAAGAATTTGATGATATGGGTTCTTCGAAAAGTTCTTCGCTGTTGTTCTCTATGTAAGAGTCACGTAGTAACGGTATCACAGTGACTGGTTGAATATCCGGATCTTGAGCAGGTTCAATTTCAGATAACACTCTCTGCAATTGTCTCTCGTCAATTGTAGATATACGTTTTGATTCTTGAAGCATACGCTTTGACGTCCAGGGATAGTATGTACCTAATACTTTTCGTCGTTCAAATCTTTGATATGCCATCGTAGTAATTGCCATTCGTATCAAAGATGACAGAATACTTAAAACTTGTAACGAAGCTGAAAATAAAAATATATATTACTATTTAATCAAATCCACAAGTAATAATATATATATATATATATATAATTACCGATTTTGCTTTTTGAATCGGTAATTGTGAATAATAAATAGAATTGAAAAAATATTTGTGGAGCAGAATGCAAATACGCTTGTAAGAAAAAGTAAAATTCAAGACTATTGGGTTTCATGAGAATTCTTAAAGCATTTTCTCTCCTTTCTATATTTGAGACAAAATCAGCGCACATCGCTTCCATCGCCCAAAAAATTTGATGCATATATCTATAATAAATCAATGTAAACAATAATAAATTATATAGTTAAATTGAATAAAAACACTATTTTGTAATTTTATATTCACCTGTATGTAGCCGCAAAAGGAAATCCTATTAAATGCCATAAACGAAGGGCTAAGAACTTTAAATTAGACCTATCCAAAGGATTATTCGCGGGCCATCTATCCGGTTGGACTAATGTAAATACAATACCCACGACAGATGGAATAAACATAAATATCAATGTCGTACTTGCCCATCTGCAAATAAACAATCGACTTTTTATATATAACTAAATAAATATTTATTATCATTATTGAAAAAATTAATACCTTGGATTTCCTCCGATAAAATGATAACATACCAAACCAATATCACTTAATATTAGTGTAATGTATAAAACTAGCGTTAACGAATACGGAATTAAATAATAAACAAGTATTTTAAAGAATGTATTTAACGGATAACCTAGCGTGTTATACGGCAACTCTTCCACTAGAGAATTCATTTTAATAACTTATTGTAAAATCACACAAATGAGATGCATTTTGACATTAATTCATGTAAATTTTCTCATGTAACATCGTAAATCATTTTAGAATAAAATTTTTAAACACTATAGACACAATTGCAAATAATTGAAGAACAATTATGCTACAATAGGTGTGTACTGATGACTAACTATATGGATTTTTTGATATACTTAGATAAGATAACTATTTAAGATATATAATAATACAATGAAACACACATAGGAAATTGTAAGTGTATTGCATATTTAACCAAACTTTATCTATCATCTTATCTCGCATAGGAAATCTCTAGCTTGTTTGATGTTTCGTTTCAGAATATTGCTTCCATTGCAAAATGCTTTGATAAAAAATAATATGATCAATATTCAATTAGAAATTGATCGATTCATTCATATTTTTTTTATTTTTATTTTATTAACTGATGATATATAGATGGCATTACAACCAATTCCAAAGCGATATCTACCCATACAAATGTTTGAGAAAATATAACAGTTTTAATAAAATAAATAAAAATAAAATGAGTCGAGTGTTGTCGCGTGCCGGTATTAGACGTGGTGGCGATGGCGGTT
>JAGXCT010034923.1:18721-47604 GCA_022495035.1 Philopotamus ludificatus
TGAGACGGAGGTGTCCTCCAGGTGGCTAAGACCCGCCCCAGGGTTAAAAGGCCACTGTTTAGTTAGTTTAATAAAATAAAAGTAACATATAACAATCTATAGGTATATATTTTAAATAATTGTACATTTAAAGGACTAATTATGTTTTGGATTATTATTTAGCTGGTTTCAAGCCATCTAAATGTATACTGTGTCTTTCCAATAACGAAATTATGTCATTTTGCTGTTTATTACATTCGGAATCAAATTCTGATCCAACGCTCCAAAGCTGTTCCAAGTCATAAATTTCTCGCGCTTCTTCAACGAATATATGTAAAGCAATATTCCCTAAAAAATATATTATTTATTAAAAATATTACAATCAATGAAGTATTTCAATATAAAATGATTATAGAACTTTATACCCAAGTCTATAGCCATCCAATCTCGCGATGTTTTGCCTTCGATTTTTGCCAATTCATCGCTATTGTGTCGTTTTCTTTTATATAATTTTTTAATAAACTGAGCAATTGCGCTCATATGCCTAACACTGCGGGCTGTAACTATACAAATATGTTCTACAAATTTTTTTTCAACAGGAACAAGCGCGACAAATATATTTAATGCATTTTCTCTACGTAAAATCTGCACAAGTTCTTCAATTTCATATACACCGTTAACACCCCCTGAAAATAGTCATTATTTTAATATTTTTGTTATTTAATTTAACATATCGATGAAAGGAATGCTACAAACTTTCTAAACTTAATCCCTCGAATTGGTCAAATTCTTCAATTATAGTAGAATTATCTTTATCAAATTCCGTAGAGTCTAAAATAATCGTCGAATCTGCATCCTTAAAGATTTTATATTTCAAAGATATTGACCCGGGGGATTCAATATTGATGGCCGATATATCTTTGGAGTGCGGTGTTCTTCTCGGAAATTTCGAACAGACATTTGTGTGTAAATACGCTCTACTTCTAAGAACCGATTGTTGATATAAACTTATTTTCGAAATATTTTGTAACGCTCGTAATCTGGTCAACGTGTTTAACATATTTTATATAAATACGATCAACAGTAAACAGGAACAGTCAAACATAACCTCAAAGAAATTAAATGTTGCCATTGAATAAAAGTTACAAAATATATATTTTTGACAGTTCAAATATTGGACTCTAACACTCACTTAACCCCTGTCATTAAGAATTCCTAAAATTTAGGTATAGGTTAATCTCGCCAGGAGGTTTAATACCTTTAACCTTTACCACTCTGGATAAAAAAAAATACGAATTTTTTAAAAATATATATATATTTTGGAAAACAGAATTAAAAACATCTATAATATTGTTTTTGATTTGTGATTTATTAATTTTCTACTAATTTAAAATTAAAAAATTCGGTTCATTAGTTTTGGCACACTGTCTGGAAATGCTGACACGAGTTCATTCAAATGTGTATGACCCTGATTATGGAATGAAATTGTGGTTCACTTTGATAAAAATATTTGCTTATTTGTACTTAAATAAAACGTTTGCTTTAACTGAGTTTTATATTCATATTTTTATTATGATAACAATTATAAATTATGCATATAATAGGAAATATTCCTAATCATAGTCAAAAGTATCGTTAAATTTGAAAACAAACTTTCCATTATTTTTATTATTTTACATAGTTTATTTTTTAATTATAAACACTATTTCACTAATTTTACAGTTTCACTATTTCTATTAAATAATTATAAATGTAACGGAATTTAAAAAAATAGTTCCACAATACAAAAATCAGGGTCACAGTACCGAGGCAGAGCTTCGGACACCCTTTCCGATATGAAGAAACCGACTGACTGTTCCAAAAATATTGGTATATGAAATATATCGATAAATGCACACTTATTTCTGAGAATTTATTAGGCGTAACTATAAATATAAATAAAAAAATAGTGGGTTATTCCACATGTTGCAACCCTTTTCTATATTTAGAATCAATAATACTTCGTAAAATTTACCTGCGCCCTATTGAAATCGACGCGCAAACCTTATTCCGTCTTTGGGCCATAACTGCTGGCCTTCAGAGTGGAAAAGGTTAATAACTTATCTCAGTCAGGGTAAACTTAATCATAATTGATTGTTGTTATATATAGCCATAACACTGGTCTTAAATTTTATTAATTTAAGAAACGCGGGTTTTCAAATACAAGGAAACTTTGATCTGTCGTTTTTCTACATTTATCGTTTTATTATATTTTCGCAAAAATGTTTGACTTGATTTGAAAAAATCTATTAATTTGAAAAGAAAAGAATCTAAATTGTAATCTATTTTGTACAATATAATCTTTTAATTATTATGCAAAATACCGCCTTAAGTACTTTTTAATGTTATTTTTTCACCCCCCGGCAAATTGAGGAAACATATATTTTTATATGTATCAACGAGGAAACTCGTTCGGATTTTGTTGTTTTTAGTTATTCATATTTATTCTTTAGACTTTTTTAGACAAATTCAAAAAGTTTGTGACATGTAGTATTTATATTAAATGAGTTATTAGAGAAAAATGAAAAACTCGGGATCCCAAATAGACCCCATCGGCACGGCTCGGTTGATTTCCGCAACATCCCCAAATATTTGACCGATAAGCCACTGTTTATATCATATATAAGTTAACTTAGTCGAGAAAACGTATGTTGGTAGACGTGGAGTGAGTGGGCGAGAGAGGTTGGCAGCGCTGGCGGATGACAGTCGGCGGCCGGCGGCGCGGCGATGGGGCAGGGCGGCAGTTGCTGCGCGCGTGGCGCGGCGCCCCGCGAGGCCGTGGCGCTGGATGAGGCGCTCGCCGATCCTGAGGCCAGCGCCGCCAGCTTACAGCACATCTCCGAGCGAGAGCCGGTCGACGGCGACGCCGACCCCTCTTTGCATCCCATGGCCGCTACCATCTTCATGGAGCGTTCCAAGGACAACGGGATCAGCCGCAAACTCAGCCACCACCAGATCGCGGATTCCAAGCTCAAGAAGAGCAGTTCCTGCTCTACCATTTACCTGGACGACAGCACAGTCTCGCAGCCCAACCTTAAAAACACCGTCAAATGCGTCGCCCTCGCCATCTATTACCACATCAAAAACAGGACATCGCAGAGGCAAATCGAAATATTTGATGAAAAACAACATCCTCTCACTAGGAGTAAGGTATCCGATGACTATGACCGATATAATCCGGAGCACAAACAGATATATAAGTTTGTTAGGACGCTGTTCAACGCCGCTCAGCTGACTGCAGAATGCGCCATCGTCACTTTGGTCTATTTGGAGAGGCTGTTGATATGTGCGGACCTGGACATAGCGCCGTCCAATTGGAAGAGGATAGTTTTGGGCGCCATCCTTCTCGCTAGCAAAGTGTGGGACGATCAGGCCGTCTGGAACGTGGACTATTGTCAGATCCTCAAAGAGATGACCATAGACGATATGAACGAACTCGAAAGACAATTTTTAGAAATATTACAGTTCAATATTAATGTCCCTTCCAGTGTTTACGCCAAATACTATTTCGATCTGCGGACCCTTGCCGAATCCAACGATCTCTCTTTCCCGAGTGAACCTTTGAGTAAAGATCGCGCTCAAAAATTGGAAGCCATGTCTCGAGTGATGGAAGACAAGTTGAGCGCGGAACTGATTAAAAACGGAATCAAAAAGTGGTCCAGCATGGACAACGTCAATCAACAAGGCGGACCGAGGAGAAGCGTAGCCATATTATCTTAAATGCGAAATGCTACTTCGAAAGATACGAGACGATAAACCAAAGTTTTCAAAGAATCGGCCTCGTTTCGCGCGTACATAAATAAACGTACGATACGTTTATAATTTAAAAAAACAACCTCCGTTTTATCTCGCACTTTTTATATGAAAGCCTTTTAATTTTATGAGAAATGTGATAAAATTAAATATAGTCATATACTACTGAAACTGAGTGGGGTCCAATATTTACTAATTTTGAAAATTTACCATTTGCAACCGAACACATCTACAAATTTTTTATCAAATTATTAAGTTTATATACTGCACTAGGACGTCTTAATTATTTTTTAATCCATACACATTTTTTTCAGTAGTAGAGGCAATTTCCCCGTTTTAGAATCGTCAACTCAACGCTATCTAATTGGCATATTATATCGGATGTCATTAGATGATGATGAATTAGATTATGTTGCATTGATTATATTTATCTGAATTATTGATTTATCAACTTGAATAAAATTACTAGAATATAATTGATTTACATTTACTTTCATCGATATTCATATTATTTATTCAATAGTGGTTTTGGTTTTTGAAAAATGAGAATACTAAATATGCAAATAAATATCCGATGATTGATATGCATTCTTTAATTTAATTTACTAACAAATTATAATAATCGATTAATCATTTTCTATTTATGAATAATTTAAACCGTGTAATACTTGTACGGAAGATCTTATCATTTTTTTGATTAGAGTAGTCGTATCGGCTTTTCAACGAATTTAAATATTTTTTAGAGGTTGTTATGGATACAGCTATTTAAAAATTTGTAGATCTCCGTATATAATTAGTACATGTATATTATATTTATCATTATTAAACATCTGTTTATTGATCAGAAGCTTCATATTGTCATCTGAATCAGGATATTATATATTTTTAAGAATTGACATTCAAATTTGTTTATATATAGATCAATATTATTTAATGTTTGAGGTCAAACAGAAAAAATATGGTAAATAAAATTAAATCAGGTTTATGTAAATTTATACAATCCCGTATTGCAATTCATGTAACATCATTTTGGTTGTAATTTTCAATGTTATTCTTTATATTTGCCGTGATCGCATAATGAACTGCGAGATAAATGGAAATTCTTTGTGCCAAAAATGTATGTATAAGATAACACAACTGATACACTTTTCATTGACTGTATTTTTTCATTAGGCCTCATTATTGATCAAATATCAGCACAATTTAATTGGACCTTGGATGCGGAGTGAAATTTTAATTCTATTTATTATAGCGTACACTATAGTCATTTTGTTTTTTTTGTGTAAATAATTATTATCTTATTGTTTTAAGAAAAAAAATGATGTAATATTACACGTATTATGGCAAGGCCACTTGTCGCATTCGTTAGAAACATGAACTGCCTCAATAATGTGAGAAACTAAATTAACGCAACGGAAGTATTCCGCAGGTGGCTTCCAGGTGCAATGTATCCATATTAATTGAATATTCTGAAACACCAACATTTACTAGATGAAATTGTTTATTTGAAAATTACTTATATATTTTTATATATATTAACGATTAATCGCTCATTTTGGGCGCATGAAAATGTAGCATTTATTTAATTCTTATATATAATCATGGTAATCATTTTTTTATAGCTCGTCATTTCGTATATAGGGCAGTAACGAAAATTTAGATTTAATTTCTGTAGCTGCGACACAAAATAATATGTCGAGTATTAGTGAGTTTAGCCATTAAATTAACGTAAATAGAGAAAAATAAATTTTGGGATAAAAAATAATCAACTCGTTTAGTTAGTAACGATGTATAACCCGATTTTTAGGCAAATGAATCAAATAAATGTACATACGACTCGCTACTAAAATCGTTTTTATTTGTGTCGCATCTAAAACGAATGATAAAATATTTTTATTATAAGTTTAATGAAATCTAGATATATTTTATTAAATTTATAAATATTCCGTTATAGAAGACTATAATATAAGCATAACCCGAATTTTAATATTTATTTATTAAGGAGCAGTAATATTACTATCGATTATTATTTTCAATGAATCAAACTGGAGTTTCGTATGCAATGTGAAATAAACGGTCGGTAACAACACATTTATTAGAATTAATGGCATTAAATGTCTTATTACGCTACAGGTTTTACACTTCAAATTGGACGTTTCACAAATCAAATTGGACGTTTTCAAATCAAATTAGATACCTCATTGTATTTCATATACATGTTCATGAAATATTTATAGCAATTTAAAGAAGTGACAGTTTCACAGACTCATTTATCACGTTTTCTAAATTTTGACAAGTTTGATGGATCCGCCAACAAATTCCTTGCAGAAAATTTAATTTTTGAAAATACCTCTTCTATATTCAATATTGTATTCACACTGACGGTATATATTATCAATGTACAACGTTTTCTATAAAATACAATGAGGTATCTAATTTGATTTTTTAAAACGTCCAATTTGATTTGTAAAATGTCCAATTTGAAGTGTAAAACCTGTATTAGTTTCTTAAAATCAGAGAGTAGAGAATGCCCGATAGTATAAGACTTATTAAAAATCATTGAAAATATTTTATTTTACTGCCTCTTTGACTTAAATATTAATAAAAACAGGTTTTTATAACTGATGGCGGTTAAGACTTTTTAGGGTACATTAAAATATGCTACTTTGCAGACTATGACAGTATTAAAAACCTGTTCTGTGTGAAATTTACAGGAATTGGGGGAAGTTTATGTACAATATGGACAATCTTATAAATATGTAAATTTTCCATTTAATACAATATTTAAATATGCTAACATTAAATTACATTTTTCTACTTACATTAATTACCATATTGATGCTAATAAATATATATATATACGCTTATCTAAAAAATAGATTATTTTTTTTTTCCATATACATATATTCCTCGTCAAGTATCTGAAGGATTCGCCAGATTGTCATTTAAGAGTTTATCGAAAATCTATTGAGATACTCCCGCATTCATTAATATATGAAGGATTGATCCTGGTTTTGTAAACGATCAAAAAGATACATTGGGATGTGTTTTCCCAGTAAAAATATGTTATTAAGGCATTCCCACTGAAATTATGCATTAGCCAAGTTCTACAATTAATACCTCTGTTATTATGTACGATTTGAGATGATGTAGTAATCGACTGATATGGTAAAGAAATTAACAATGTAATAAAAATAAAAAGTTTTATTTTATAAATTTCACAAGTTGTTTCTTTTTTCAAAGTAATTTTTATTAACACACTTTACTGATTTCACAAATGAGAAAAATAATTGTTTTGTACAGTTTCTACTCGCCAGATATTAATTAATATCTTTGTTTGCTCGAGTGATCTTTACGGTCGCTTCTTTTCTCTTGATCGTCCCTTTTTTCTGGATTGCCTTTTCTAGATTGTTCACCTCTTTTTTCTCGTTCACCTCTTCTTTCCTGATCTTTAATTTTTTCACGATCGTTTCGTTTTTCTTGATCATTTCCTCTTTCTTGATCGTCAATTCTCTCCTTATCATTTTTTTTTATGCGATCATTTCTTTTTTCTTGATCGTCAATTCTCTCATCATTTCTCTTATAACGATCGTTTCGTTTTTCTCGATCATTTCCTCTTTCTTGATCATCAATTCTCTCCTTATCGTTCCTTTTTATGCGTTCTTTTGTTCTTTCTGGTTCATCAACTCTCTCATCATTTCTCTTATAACGATCATTTCCTCTTTCTTGATCATCAATTCTCTCCTTATCGTTCCTTTTTATGCGTTCTTTTGTTCTTTCTGGTTCATCAACTCTCTCATCATTTCTCTTATAACGATCATTCCTTCTTTCTTGATCATCAATTCTTTCCTTATCATTTCTTTTTTCTTGGTCATCAAATCTTTCTTTATCATTTCTTTTTACACGATCATTTCTTCTCTTTTGATCGTCAATTCTCTCATCATTTCTCTTATACCGATCATTTATTTTTTCTGGATCGTCAATTCTTTCCTTATCGTTTCTTTTTATGCGTTCTTTTGTTCTTTCTGGTTCGTCAATTCTCTCCTTATCATTACGTTTTTCACGATCATTAACTCTTTCTCTATCATTTCTTTTTGTGCGATCATTCCTTCTTTCTTGACCGTCAATTCTTTCCTTATCATTCCCTTTTTCACGATTACTTCTTTTATCCTGATCATCCATTCTATCATTTCGTCTAACCTGATCACCTTTTTCTTCGCCATTTCGTCTATCGAATTCATTTCTTCTATCAAAATACTGATTATCATCACGATTAGCCCTTTTATCTGGCTGTCTCGATTGATATTTATCATTGTAATAGTTAGATTTTGATGCTTGATCGCTCACTCTATTTTTATTATTCTTGAATGGAGGTCTTTTAGGCGATTTTTCAATATCGCTCGATTGCCGATCTGCATTTTTCCTCTTTTCATTCTTTTTCCTTTTTTTCGTGTCCTCACTTTCTGAAGAATCGCTCGAATCTGAATCTGAAATATAAAAAAAAAATTAACAATGAAACAAATATAAATATGAAAAAAATATTGTGTATTTTACCAGATGATTCTGAGGAGCTGCTGGATGAAGAACTATCACTACTATCGCTAGAGCTAGAACTTGAACTAGAACCGTTTGCTTTTGATTCTGCTACTGGATTAATCGCTTCAGGCTAAAATTTAATAAAAAATATAATATATGAAAGTATTTTATTTAACAATATAAATTTACCTTAGGGGCTTGTTTAAGATGCTCTCGTAATTCATCGGTAAGACCTCCTAGACCAATGGAAGTGAAAAAGTTTATGGCGAATCTTGTATTCTTCGGATTGTCCCTTGGGAATATTCCTGTAAACGCATCTTGCAATGTTCTACAACAAAATAAAAATATTTTTAAGTCATGTTGTGCAAGTCTGCTCTATGTGTATTAAAGTCACATCAACCGAAGGTTGTACTACAATAGACGGCTATTTTGGTCCCGCGTCAGATGTCACAAAAATATTTACATAAATTACGTAGTAACCGACCGCACAAAAGGTGTTGGTAAGTAAAACCAATGTAAGCATAGACGTACCGAATATAATTTATTATATACTATTTCTACTACAATTGTCTTATTACGCTAACCAAAAATTTCAATATCGTCTAGCATGTTGTTATTGTAAATTTCCATTTGAATATTCAATCATTTTTCTACCGCATAATATATAAGGTCAGGTTTTACAAAGCAAAGATTATCACCGTGGTAAATGTAAATGGTAGTCGATATTGGGATCGGGTGCTTAAATAATAATTACATAAACAGGGTCTTTCAGAGAAAATGTGAGGCCCGGGGTAACTAATATTATAGAGTCCTTCATAATTTAAAATAAAATTCTGAACAAGAGCAAAAAACAATGGTGTTTAATATTTTCTGGAATATTACGTTCAAATATTTAGCAGAAACTTTGTAAGTTTTAGTGAATACACTGATTTTTTAAGCATAGTTTAAAACACATACTATCTGGTAATTAATGTTAAGTGTTACTAGATCATTTAGTCATTCCAGACACATTGTCGTACTTCGATAGTTTTTAATTCTTTTTACTAAAATGTATAATTCTTTACACTAAATGATCCCTCACCTTCTGCTACATTAACAGGCATGGTCAAAAAATTCCAAGCACAATCGCCATGTTGGAAAATACGTGTATGAATCGCATGTCAATAATTCTACTGGTTTCGTGCTTGGTTTAAAATTGAATTTGTAAACACGCTTCAGCAGTATCATATTATATTGATCATACTGACCCAGAACCTGATAACAATATGGCGGAAAAGATGGAATGAAACATTAAAAAAAAAAAAATGCCAATTTAACCGCATCTGCACCGGGCATAGCCTTAGTGCCAACATGCTGCACCATTGGGGGCTGGCTAACGAACCAAATGATTTCATATTGTGAACGACTTCCCACTGAGAAGGATGAGCGGAGTAATCCTCGCCCTAAATAAAGCCAATGAACAGGCTGAAGCATGACTGGAGAAACTCAACTTCGATATCTGAACGGGACAGCAGCGATGTTCACCGTAGCATGTCTACAAAAGTGTAACCACCTGAATTAAAGTGAGCCAACACGATGGCTGCTTCGGCCCTTTAAGACCCGGTAAGAAACACTTCCGAGTGTCTCTCTCATCAGTAATTGGTGGAGACGCGATTATCCCGGGCTAGGTTGATTCGGCTCTCTATCCATTTAAATGCAATTGCCGGGATAGTACCTAGAGCCCTTTCCCACCATTACCACTCCCAACAAACTCGCCCCATCTTTTAGGTTCCAGGTAGTGGCAATGAGGAAACTCGTACGGATGGAAGCAATGCCACACTCGGCGGTTGTTTTAGACTATCGCTAAGGGGTGTGATGTTGGTCTGCCGGCACGAATCTCTATAAAACTAGCGGATCAACCTGCACCAGGAGTACGTAGCCAACCAATGTTGTTCTCGGTGTGTTCGGAAAGGACGAAGGCAACTTCAAGAGCGACGAGCACGCGAAGAATGGCAACGAAAGCCATATGAAATCATCATCATTATTAATTCCATGTATTTGATGAGTTATTGTCTCTATATAGTTAAATTGAAGCTAAGTCTTCCTAATAGCTAGCTACAGTGATTTGAGGATCTAAATATTTGACTAGAAGAGATAGCTGAGAATCCATAGCAGCTCGATCAGTTGTTTTGGCTTGCCTCTATTTTTTACTTTTTAGATTTTTCTGACATAAATTCGAGACTTGAATGGATCAAGGAAATTAAATCAAAACAACAGTAAAGCAAAATTTTTCAAGTGATTGTGATATGTGAGTGACTGCAAAAATGATTTATGAAGTTTCAATATCTTGTCACCTCTCGTTAATCAAGATGTACAAAACACAGCCCGCACGCTCTTTCCAAGAAAATGCGAGACTCTCAACTAATATTTTAGAGGCCCTCCAAAATTTATAATGAGCACAGGAAACACCATTGATTTTTTCTTGGGGGTTAATTATACATTTCGTTCTGTTTCAGCCTTTTCTATATTTTTGTCTTACATAATGACTTGCCAAGTTGATGCCCCTAATATTGTGAGGTCCGGGGCAGTATTTTCAGATTTCTTGGTACATATTCCCACAAAACTGCATTAGAAATCTTTAGATCACAAAAAAACCATTACGAAAAGGATTTAAAACTGTTCTTTTGTTTATTTACTTTGAGTATTGGCTGTTGAATTAGAACAAAATAAAAATTATATTTTACTTACACGTCTTTTAATCTCTCATTGAGTTTTCCCAAGCCCATGTACTCGGCTAATTCTTGAAATAATATTTTAACAAATATTCGACTGGAACTCGTTGTATCCTCCTCGTTCAATTTAACACACTCGAGTGCTTCCCAACTGATTGCATCAGTAAATAAAAGATGGGCAAAAAATTTACTAACGTTTCTCAATCTATTTGTGTCGAGTCTGTGAGCGGTACCGTACGAATCTTTAAAAATCTGCTCAAATGGTGATACGTAAATTTTACTGATTTGACAAAATCTTTGAGCCAGAAGCCCATAGAATTTTTCGTACGTTCTCTGCTCCGCACAACAATCTAAAAACATATGACACAACTCCATCTCTTGCCCAGGTTTCAATTGCATTTTCATCAATTTATGAGCGCATTCTTCAAAATCTAAACTGGAATGAATCGTCAAATATATTGTCCTGCGCAATGCAATCAAATTAGTTTCAGTATTATCAATTATGACTGTGTCTTTGTGAGCATTTTCTTGATTTTCTTCTTCGGTCTCCGATCCCGATTCGTCACCACTTTCAGACTCTTCATCGGAATTCGATTCGGCATCGCTACCAAGAATCTCTTTACTCAGTTCTTTATATTTTCCCTCATTCCCTTCATAGTCAGGATCAAATTTGAACACATCTAAAAACAATGATAAAAATTAAGTTTGAATAAAACAATAAATACAAAAAATTTTACAGAAAAACATACTTAACAAATCCTGAGGATCAGTCACTTCATCCAACATTATAAGATGAGTAAATTGATCATCTTCCGGAACTAATTCTAACTCTTCAACAACAGCGACATGATCTTTAAAACCATCTTTCCGTATTTGAAACATAACTTCAATCATGTATTGAACACGTTTATCTAACTGGCCTTCGTGTAATATATTACGAAGCATTTCAAAAATTGCATTAACACCTTTAGCAGACACTTCGGTTAATTTTTGACCACATTCCTTAAGAAACGCTATCGCTACTTCAACAGAATCATCGGTGGGACTTTCAACTAAGAGGGTTAATATTTCCAAGGCAAGGATCTCGTGAGAAACCTTTTGATTGACAAGATGAGCTATAAACGTTGCGCCCGATATACACGTAGCCTTATCGTTTCGTTTAAAACCTCTCTTAAACTGAACTACGAGCCTCTTCAGTAACAGTTCACCGATATTTGGAAAACGAGAATTGATAGCCGAAGACAAAGCGGCATATACGTGAGTAAAAGTCGGAGAAGCAGCTTGAGCCTGTATGATCGAGCGACAAAGCAAACCTCTTCCGCGAACAATATTTTCTCGCAGTAATTCTTTGATTATAGTTGCGATATTACCAGTATTGATTTTGTTGATAAATCCGTGTATCGACTTTTTTAATGCTTCCCACGACAATCGTTGATATGCCATAGAACTTTTGTCCGTTATTTCGGCTCGCATCATTTTCAACTTAGCTGGAGGGATGTATGCTCCCCCAGTTTTTGTCGCCAGGATGTCATCCTTTTTCGGTTTCCTCTCGACGGCATTGTCATTTTTATTTTTTTCTCTATCTTCGACTTCATAATATCGGGTTCCCACTTCATATTTCTTTGACCGTTTTTCGTCCTTATTTTTATTAGATCCATCGTAATAACGCGATCCTACTTTATAATCATTCCTTTTGATAGCATCGGTTTCGGCATCTGTGACCTCATCTTTGTTCCAATATCTTTTGGGCGGGTAATCGGAAACATTTTCGGAATCATTATACCTTCGTCTTTTGGAGTTTTCGTCTCTGTAATCGCGCGATTCGGAATTCCTATCCGATTTTTTCCGGCGTTCACCTTTTTGACGTTCTTTAGAATTTCTGCGTTTGGTGGATTTCTCTTTATCACTGCCTTTCGACATTTTTAATATGTCTTCAAGTAGTCAATATTATTCACTTATTCGACAGGTGTATAAGGTCAAATTTCAATAAAATTATGGCACTATCTATTGTACACATGCTATTAACGGAGAAACGGACATTCCAACCTCAATCAACGTAAACGTCAAACATACGCATAAAGGGTTAGCCAACTTAATATATTGTTATTTTTAATTTTTATGCAAACAAATATGTTTGACAATTTTGCAAATATGTACATCTTATGATATTGCTTTAATTTAGAACCATTGTTACAATGATTTTATGAAGCAAATTAACCAAAATTGTTTTAAGCATGTTTGCGAACATGGCTCGCCAACATATTAGTAAATACGCAATATCCAACCGGGAAAACATGACATGAAAATTTAATGATTTTTAAATAAATTGATATACACTGAAAATTTCCAGTATTATTTGATTAATTTGTACAAAAATTTTTCTGTAATTTAATGTAAACATACGGTTCATATCGTGTTAATGTTTTTTACGAACATGGCGGGCTAGTGTGTTCGTAAATAGGCAGTACACTCTACTCTTTTTTTACACGATTTTGAAATAACACAGTCCATAAAAAAAAAACGAATACATATTATTACTATATTTTTACACGAATTGTTTGTTCTAACACGATTCCCGAAAACAATTATATTTAATATTTTTAATTTCGCGTGTTAATGCATCCCGATGTTTAAATGAACGGCATCGCATTTCACTTTGAAATATTGATAGTTAGATTATATGTCATTAAATGGGTTAGCTTTTTAACTGCTAGACTATGTCCCGTAGGCAAATAAATTTTAAAATACAAAAATATAACTCAAACTCGAATTTATTTAATAACCTTATGGGTTTAAGATGTTCCCATGAATTGAACACATTCGTATTCAAATAGCTTTTACTTAAAACTTTCAGCACGTGTCGCTAGTGTGTGCGATGAATAAGCAGTTGTCACGCCGGTGTGACAATAGGCGATAGGGGGTTAAATGTATTTTTTGACATCGCCAATAAGATTGGCAGCCCTGCTGCTATGTTTATCCCGGTTTGTTATGCGGAGCAGCGTGCCGTAATATGTCGGCGAGCTGTCATTGAGCAGATGGCGTTGAGTGTATGGCTGTGCCTGGTGCTCTGCGCTGCTGCTGTGAGCAGCAGCCCGGCCGCCGTGCTGGCGGGGGCTCACCAGCACGAGCACGCTCACCAGCGTCAGCACCAGCCCGAGCGCGAGTCCGACGGCTTCGGGGGCCACGCTCCTCGTGACGCTGACCACTATCGCAACGGAGACCACTACTCAGAATTCGATCATGAGGCTATTCTCGGTAAATACCAGTTGCAAACATATACAAAAATTTAACAACTAATATGTTTTAAGAAAAGATTGCAAAATAATTTTAACATCATTGCAGGCAGTGTTAAAGACGCTGAAGAATTTGACCATCTTCCAATTCAAGAATCAAAAAGACGTCTCGGTATTTTACTTTTGAAAATGGATGCAAATGGCGACAAGTACATTAGTAAAGACGAGCTTAAAACCTGGATTTTAAATTCATTCATGTATGTAATACATTTATTCCTTTAACAGATACAATATCCCTTTTGTTAATAATTGTATTAATTTTAGGAAATTATCAGAGGAAGAGGCGAGCGAGCGGTTTGAAGAAATGGATAGTGATCAAAATGGATCCATCACTTGGAGCGAATATATATCAGAAATATACGGGTTAGAATCCGAATATAAAATCCCGGCCGACGAAAATAGCAGTGACGAAGTGGTAATACTGAATTCAAATTGAAATAAACTCCTGATTATCGAGTGAAAGGGGTCGTATGACTGGCAATCATTTTAGCATGTTTATTACTTATTATGAGAAAATCTGTGATTTTATTTTTATTACTCGGATCTTTTTACAATTTTCTAATTTTAGGTTGAAATATTTTTAGAACTATTATATCCCCATACATATCGGTCAATGTGCTCTATTAAAGTCAATGCTGTGTTGAAACTAATGTGATTGATTTATTCTTTTTCATTGACTTCTTTCTATTTCTTTTTTGGTTGACTGAAATAGAAAACTATAATCTGTCTCAATATTTTCATTATCAACATTTTCAAAACCCTATATTTCAGATATTTCAATTGTCTTAGGCTGTAAGAATCCAAAAAATTCTTTCTACAATTTGTAGAAAATGTGCATTTTTTGTAATTAGTACAAATTTTGTTGGTTTTTATGGTAAAATTTAAAAAAAAACGTAGGTTGCTAACACGTTAACCCGTCCATCACGGTGGTTCGAAGACAACTGCGTTGTCCAAAGGGTCTCTCAGAAACCCCAGGCATTTCAAGTCAAGATATTGACAAATTCTTTATAAAAATGAATAATTCTAAGAATTAAAATAGTTTTTTATTATATTCTTCATTTTTTGATTTTTCAACTAATCAATATAATGCGTAAATGACACGCGCACTTGGCGATGTCTCGGCGCAGACTGAGCTCTAACAGCACATGTCACTCACACGTTTCGCTCGCACTCGACACACCGGACTGGATGCGAACGAGAAAAAACATCTCTCGTAGCAATCTGAAGCGAATATTCTTATTTATTTTTTCGCAATTGGAGACAATATAGGTCAATGACTATTTATAATATTTATTTTTTAACATTTTTGGACAAATACAAAAAGTTATTCGAGAAAAATCAAAAACTTGCGGTCCCAAATAGAGTGCATTAGCACGGCTAGGTTAAGTAGGCCAGTATGGTAATGTCTTTCGTTAAATTGGGGCTCATGGGAATATTCGTGTATGGATAATTAGGAGTTTATCACGTGTGCAAATTCAAAAAATATTTTTACAACAAATTATTATTTTAGATGATGCGTGATGATAAAATTTTGTTTAATGTCGCGGATGATAGTAAAGATGGGATATTATCGTTTGAAGAATTTGTTGTTTTTTCAAATCCGGAAGATCATCCAAAAATGCATTCTATTATTTTACAACAAGCTCTCAATGACAAAGACCAGAACAATGATGAAAAGATTAGTTTTCAAGAATTTATCGGAGAAAAGGGTATGTGAAATGTAATTAATTCGTCTTCTCTTTGTATTTTTATTAATAATTAAAAAAAATTAAAGGATTGGATCACGATAAGGAATGGATAGCCGAAGAGAAAGATAAATTTGATAATGATTTTGATTTAAATCACGACGGATTTCTTATTGGAAAAGAAATCGAAGCGTGGATCATACCGAATAATGAGTGAGTACATTTCATGAAGTGAATAATTAGTATATGATGATTTTTTTTAATAATGTAATGTGTTTTAGTGAAATTGCCGAAGACGAAACTGATCATTTATTCGCATCCTCCGATGATGATCATGATTTACTGTTGTCATACGAAGAAATTATCAATCATCATGACATATTTGTCGGGAGTGAAGCAACAGATTATGGGGATCAGCTGTTGGGTTCACATTTCCAAGACGAATTATAAATGAGCTTCGTCACATGTCATTATTTTACGAATCCTAAATTCTCTTATTGGATTCCATCAATGTATCAAATTATCAAAATATAACTCAATTGCAATGTATTATATAATCTTTCATTGTATTTATGGATACTTAATTTTTACATTGATTTATTAAAAAGTTTTTTTTTTATAAATATCTTTGCGATCAAATTCTGTTTCTTAACTCTACGTTTATAAGAATTAAAATTAATCGTTGTATGTGCAGATGTATGTAAGATGCCATTTTTGTATGTGATAAACATATTCTATATTTTACGATCCGTCATACTTATTTATATGTATAATTATTGTATACCTTATAATTTATTTAAATAAAATTCAACTAAAATATATTTATTTATATTATAATCGCTTGATAATATTTATATGCAAAGGATTGAACCTTTGCATTATAAATATTTTTAACTCATTTTCAATCGGTTTATAAACTAATTATTTAATTTGAGATAACAAAGATCTAAATATCTATAAACAAATATAGCCGATCATTATTAAAAATGTCTAGTCTACAATTGTGTGCCATAGTTAATAAAACAAATATGTATTTATACTTTCTGATTCATTTTGTATTATTCAAATTAATATTTATTTTACGAATTTAATTTATTCATCAATCAATTCTTGCCCTTATTGCGGCATAGAAGATTTTTTTATCATGCATATTTTTTAAATATGACAACCTATTAAATATATAAATCAATAGTTACTTAATTTACAAATCTATGGAAAAATATCGATATTGAAGAATGGTGTGAACGATTTATGTTATTTTTGAGATTTATCCTATCCTTTTCTATGTCTATTACGTAAAAAAAAATTCAATTATGTACATGACTGTAACCGGACATGTACTTCATTCGTAGTATTTTGCTATCATCCGTCAATTGATGGAAATCTTCATACAGCTAATTTTTATTTAGTATTTTTATGTGATATTTATAGTGCAGTTCATATTTTTTTGACATATTTTTAATATTGTATGTACTTGCATGGTTTTTATATGTTAATTGTTTTTTATATGTCTACCACGAATTAATTAAATGTATAAACAAAAAAAATATATTTTATTTGGTCCCATATATATATTAAATTATTCATATTGTGGAATTTTAAATATCGCTTGGACGGTTAGTCATATTAAGTCTTGTGTTTGTTCATCACATGTTCATAGATTCTCGGTTTCAACCCGACAACAACTCAAAAGTTCAAAAATATTAATATAAACAAAATTTACATGTGGAAGTGCATATTATTTCAATTTATTAAAAAAAAATACTGCAACAGATTTTTAGTTTAATGTGTCTGATGTATGATGAAAAAATCAAATGTGAGATTTTAGTTTAAATAGACAAATATCACTAATTTCTGAACAACATAATATTTTGAATCAAAATCCTCTTTATTTATTATGAAAATCTGTACAAATATGTTTTTATTTAATTTTATAATCCAATTAATTAAGCATTTGCTTTCTGCATATTCAGTAGATGATGTGATTTATTTTGAGTACAACTAAAAATACATCCCCCTTCTGTTTTAGAGATATCTAAATATAACGCCACGCAGTGTGCAACAAGCTGTCTAGTTTGTTTACAACTGTACTGGAGGGAATCATTGTGGGCAACATATATCGCAAATACCTGAGAATATGGTTGTTAATGAAGATAATGTAATTACCGATCAGGTAGGAAAATTAATTCTGTGTGTAAATACTATTATGTGGTTATCTAAATTGAAAAAATATCAATTAGGAGTCGAGTAAAGAAAATTTGAATGCCCCAGTGTCGGATGATATTGAAAACGTAAAATTCAAATTGGACATAGCGCAAAAAATGGTAAGAAAGGTTTTGAATTAATGATGTTTTGTTATTTTTTGACATTGCATATATATTTTTTTATGATTAGTTGAAAAATAAAGAAGAAACGCTGCAAATATTAGAAGAGAGTTTAAAATTTACCAGGAATCAAGTGTCAGAGCTGACGCAGTGCTGCAACAATTTAAAAAATGATCGAGATTCTAAAGAAGCGGAGGTAATCTTAATTAGTTATGGTCGAAAATTATTTGCTTTTTCTGTTTACTTTGGTTGAAACTTATTTTTATTTTCAATATAAATGTACATCTTTCTCCGGATTTTCGTGGAACTCGTTTTGCCCAATTTAATTTTATACCGACACGAAAAATGCACCTAATATTTTTGGAAACAGATGGACTCGATTGGGAAAAAAAATCCTATTAGAATGTTTATTAAAAACTGAGAAATAAGCCATGGAATTAAAGCAGCTAATAACAGGTTGGCGATACTGTTTTGTAATAATGCTTTAGAACAGAGGTTTCCAATCTTTTTCAGTTTACGACTCCCTTAAATACATCAGATTTTTCTGCGGCACTCTTAATACATCAGATTTTTTTCAAAATTGTTGACCTTCTTGAGAAAAGCGAGCACAAAAAGATGGCGCAAAAATTTCGAGAGTTGGGAATTCCAACAAATTTACCAAATTGTTTAATTGAATACTTCGTGGCGCCATTAAGACGACACTGCGGCTCCCTGGGAAGCCACGGCTCACACTTTGGGAATCACTGCTTTAGAAGATTAATCACTATTCAATCTAGAGAAATGTACTGTAGAATTTTAAAGAATCTTTCGATCCATTGAAAAATCGGCTAAAAAACCCTAGATATATCAGTTTAACGAATGTTTTGGCCAACAAATGATGTTAATTGGATTAGAATTGTACTTTGTAAATAATTTGAGAGCTCGCACAACTGCAAGTCATTGGTCATTCAATGTTACTTGACTACTTAACTGGAAAAAATAATAAACTCAGATGAACTAAGCAAAAAGAAAGTTTTCTTTTATGAAAACTATCCATTTCTCGCTTGTTCACTGCGCAAGAAGGGCGACATAACAGACTGCTCCGACTTTAGGGGAATAACTCTGTTGAACACTGCTTATAAGGTGTTTCCCAATATACTATACCAAGACTGTCGAAGTATACAGTAGAAGAAATAGAGGAATATTAGTGTGGATTTCGCCCCAGAAGGCCAACAACTGACCAAATTTTCTCTTTACGGCAGATTTTGGAGAAAACGCAAGAAATTCAATATTGACACCCACCAATTTTTCATAGGTTTCAAATCTGGATATGACACAGTTTACAGGCATAAACTATACCAGGCGATGAGGAGTCTCAATATTCCTCGAAAATTGATAAATATCGTAAGGCTTACAATGTCGAAGGTAAAATGCAAAATGCTTGTTCAATCTGACTCACTTGAAGAATTTGAGACACCCCGGTTTGAGACAGGGTGACGCTTTAGCATGTTTGTTGTTTAACATAGCACTCGAAGGTGTAATAAGAGACTCGGACGTGGAAACATCTGGCACCATACTTAACAAATCGTACACGTTCGTGCTGTATCGACTATACAAGATATACCGATCACAGATGTCGTCAGAGTGGCCCGACTACGGTGGGCCAGTCACGTGTCAAGGATACGAGACAATCAGACATCAACAATTGATGCAGTATTATGACAATTTCTTTAACAGTAATAAAATGCAATTCGAGTTTTAATCAACTCAGGAATAGATGAACGTAATTAATCAGGAAAAATGGTAAATGTAATGAAGCTTATATTGATTCATAATTATTTTAGACAAATAAAAACTGTGATAATTTATTTACCAAATTAATAATAATAAATATATAAGTCTAAATAAGAGCTCTTGATTTAAATTTTGACTAAACTTGCGATTGATAAATAATAGGGAAAGTTTGTAAACTTGGTTTCAGCTTGAAATAAGGTTGTCAGTTCGAAGATTAATTAAGTTCAGGTAACGGTTGAGGTGCTATGATTTTTTTGTAGTTGACTTATTTCTGTGTAATAAGTCAACTATGATTTTTTTGTAGTGGGTGTGGAGGGATTAGGTCGTATTTTTCTGAAAATGAAGTCATAGTAAATAGTTTGCATTACAGTACGATGATAATTGATTTCTTTTGTCCAGAATTTTGAATACACATTGAGCATTGAGTTGTTGGAAGAAAAACAGATCAATAGTGTTATTGACAAAATCAATCTACAATTTTGCAACAATCTTATTTCAAATATCATAAAAAAAACAAGTCAAGCAGCAGAACCTTGTTGTGCATTTATTCCATACTAAATCGCAAGGGAAATAATGTACAGTAAACCCCCCTATAACGTCAAGATAGGTTCCATGTTATAAGGGGGTAATTTTATTTTATTTTTACATTTTCACTTGTTTACCAGCGCAAATGAATGACTCGCGCGATGAGCGATATCCTTTTGTATTTTGGCTGACGTAATCTTCCCGCAACTTGCGGGCAGGAAAGATCAACGCGACTTTTTATTAGTTAATTTTATAGTTATAAAAATATTTTTAAGAAAATTCTATTTAGCGTTTTAAAATATGTACGTTATAGGGGAGGGGGGGTTTGTCGTTATAGGAAAAAACTGCCGCAAACAACGTTATAGGGGGGGACGTTATAGGAATGTACGTTATAGGGGGGTTTACTGTAGTTAATTCAAAAACAAATCCAGTGCTCTTATTAAGATACTACATATATGTTATTTTTATAATATTATGTCTTTTTTAGGTGTTGAATTTACAGCAGGCCATTACTTTTCACATCAATACAATAAATGAGCTACAAAAAGAAAGAGTGGAACATGTAACGTATTTTTATCTTTTGTATATTTTTTCAATGGATGATGTTTAAGTGGCACTTCTTTGTTTAATATAAATTCCAGAATAATCACAATTAAGCAAACAATGACAATGAACTTTTATATTGTCATTCTGTCATTGTTTGTTATTCGCAATTTTTAATGTGTGACACACAATTGGGACAGACCCATGTTGATTAAAATAAATAAATTGGCACCACAACAGTATTATAATTTTTAATTATTGTGGAAATACACGCTACAATACTATTGAATGTAAATAGTTTTAATTATGCATTGAATGTTATGATTAATTCTTATTTTTTTACAGGGAAGTATCAACGATGATTTTAATTTTTATAGTGAATTAGAGGTATGTATATATTGAGTTTGATAAAAAAAAATACAGAGAATTTTTGTTTTTCTTCGGCAATTCCGTCTTTCTCTTCTTGTTGTTGGCAAATGTCTTCCTTTTATGTTTTTTCAATCTTCCTACTAACACAGAGGCTGAGACATCATAACACTGTTGTTTCGCGTGAACATTTTTCTATATTTTCTATATTTTTCACAAGTAAAAAATCACTGAGCACACGAAAACCTTTTCGCCATCCATCTATATAGTTGGATCATTAGATCCAATATTAATTTCACCCTCGCCACATTTCTTAAGATACGTCAGGGACATGTGTGCCAACTAAATCGCGTGAAATAAAAAATTTTGATCCTTTTTAATCAAACTTTGTGTAATATTTCTTGATATTAAATTCAATATTTAAAAGACTACCGATATTTTTTTTTTAAGATTGAAAAATACAAATATGACATTGAGTCACTAAAATTTGATTTGGAAGTAATGGAAGACCTTTATAAAATTAGCATTGAAGAAGTAAGTATCGATAAAATAATTATTATATATAATTGGTACTTACACTATTTTATTTTCAGATGATCAAACAAGAAAAAATAATAAATTCTTTAAGACAAGCTTACTTAGATCACCGAGAGGATGAAATAAATTTAACTACTGATAATTTAATTTTATCAAAATTGAACGCTAAAAATAATTTAATCCATTGTCAGATGGTATATTTTTTAAAATGTATTTAAATATACATAAAAAAATTGTTTTTAAATTATTTATTTCAATAAAATTTCAGTGCTACGAAAGAACTTTATCATTGAAGGAAATTGAAAACGATTTATACAGTTTTAATTCAGAATTAAAAGCTCTCAAACGTGTATTGGTATATATGTTTAATTATAAATTCTGTTATTTATATTTATTTAGATATCTGTAACATCAAATTTATTTATTAAAGGAAAACGACGATTTACTACGGTCCCAAAGAGAGAATAGTGTATTAATCCAAGAAAATACACATCTTAATGTCCAAATAACAAAATTGACACGCATATCAAATACTTTTCAAAAGAAATATAAAAAAATTAGACGCACACAACATAATTTTAATAAGCTGAAATTTAAATTAAAAAATATTAAAGGTAAATTTAATTAAAATTTGATATTGCTTTGTATTAATTATTTACACAATATGAATTCATACTCCAGGAACTTTGAAAAATAAAATAAATTTGAATTCAACATTATTAAAACAGGACACAACAAACAAACAGATGTTGGGATCATTGCAAAGTGAAATAGTTTATTTGAAAAGATTCAAAATTGAGGTATTATTAATTCATTGATATTCTTTATATTTATAAATTTAATTAAAAAATGTTTTATTGAAATTATTAATTCCAGAATGTTCATCTTAAAAATGAAATTATTGAATTGAAGACTAATATCACCGAATTGGAGTTAAAATTAAATGAATGTGTTGAAAATAATGTACGGCTTCAATCGGAACTAAATAATGCAGAAAAATCCCTGAAGAATTTAAATGAAAAATACGAGTAAGTATGAATAAAAAGGAATGATTAAGTTATTTTCTTTAATAATATCACTTTTATTGCAGCGATAAGAGTGATTCCATTGTTTGGCTAGAGCTTCAGTTGTCAGAGTCATCTATGCGAGGCTCCGATCTTTGTAATAAATCGCAGGAAGTTTTTGAATTTGTTCAAAAATTGTTACGACAAACTAAAGATGAAAGAAAGTGAGTTGTTTAAAACTACAGTGAAACCCTGTTTTTACGTCTTTGAAGGGACCGATATAAAAAAACGTAATTGTAGGGTAAACGCTAATATTAAAAATTAATTTTTATTTAGATAATTATTCAAATCAGTTTGGTACATATTTATGTGAATTTTAAATAATTCAAACGTAAATTGCGGGAAATAAAAAGCGGTGGGTACTAAATGTACTAAAATAAAACGGGACTGTAAATATTGAACGCAAACAGCGAGAAAACGTGCTATCCGGGTACATAAAAATGGGGTTTCACTGTTTATCATATTCTAGTATTTAGTTTTAATTCTTTTTTACGCAATAATATATATACAATTTTCAGATTTTTGATGAAGAAAATTAAAATGCTACAAAACGTTAATAAACTTCTAACATTGAATCATGATTATTCAAATTTTGGTAAAAATTGTGATTTCTACATAGACAACTGAGGTTTAAACTGTTAAATATGTATGCATGTATTATCTATTATTGTCATTTGTATTTGTAATATTTATTATTTATTAAATTAATAAAATACTAAATTATAATCTGTGAATACCGAATTCATGTCAGCTCATTGAATAATAAGTAAACACAATAAAAATATAATTCAAATTTCATTTGTTTTCTTTTTATCGATCATATTATATGACATTTTTATTATGAAGGTATTGAGATAGAGGGTAAGTGAATTAAAAGCGTGGTTGTGGGTTCAGGACGTCTAATAATAGGTAATTCTATGTATATGGGATAGTAAACTAAACCAGCATTAGTATGAAACATTTACTCTGAATAAAGATATAATAATTTATAATCATCAATGTGCTCCAGGAAGAAAGAACCCATAGTGATTGCCAATAAACAGACAATTCTCAATACGATCTTTTTCCTCTTTAAAAATATGACCTCGCTATACTTAAAGATGCTATTACTCAATGAGATCCATGCAATCTTAGAAATCAATACAATAGTTTATGAAGATAATAACCAATAGAGTAACAAACCTCTTCCTGCTTTCTTCGAAACGGCGAAGAAGGCTAGAAATTCATAAAAGACACAATTTTTTTAAAACTATGGATCAATTATACACCACCATGTATAAAATAAAAACATAATTTGGTTAATAGAAAATAAAAATTGTATCACAGTAGAATTTTAATCCACGAAGGAACCTCCAAATAAATTATGAATGCGATAATTCTCTTTATTCATACTGTTGGTAGTGTTTTGTATGTTGATAGTTTGCTTTATAAAAAAAAGCGGACTAGAGCGGAAATCTTATTACATTCCCTTGCAGATAGTTGTAGAATTTTATGAAGAACGGTGGATTTGTAAAAAGCCTGTAAATGCTTGGTTCCACTGTATAATAATATTTGTAGGGTTTCAATTTATTTTTTAATATATAAAAGTTACTATAGATATTTGAATGTTCCATTACATTTTAAATATCATGAATTTATTTGATTTCCCTTTTCATTCTAATATTTTTTTTTTAATATTGCCATCGCAATTAAATACAATTATCTTTAAGTCTCTTTCACACAAAACGTGAATCAGCGCAAAATAAGTGTGGCTCAGATCAAGGGGATTACTGCAAATATATTAGAAATATTAAGCTGACTAATTACCGTCAATTCGCACGACAAAGGATCGCTTAATTAATGCTAATAAAATCCAATATTCAATTAAATTTCGTCGGGGTTGCCATATGAAATCGGAGAAAAAATTCAGAGAAATCGTATTTTCACGCGCAATATCCTGGCGATAAACGCGATTCCGTTCATTTTAATCGCGTTCAAACAATAAAAGGTAATGGGCCTGGATTAATAAAAAAAAATGGTGGCGTCGAAACATTTCCGGCAGCCGTGTGACAATGGTTCGCTAATTGGTCGAAAGAGGTTTTGCGTGTTTGTGTAGCTGGTCGGCCGCGCTCGCTCGCTCGCTGGCCGCCGTGGCAGACGCTCGCCGCAGGTGAGCGGCCCCGCCCAGCCCCCGCTCCGCCCCGCGTTTTACATAATTTGTGACATTTACTCGTAATTCAATTATTCCGAAGCGCGTTCTAAAATAATATGTGATTAATCCATCTACGAATATAACCTCAACGTCGTCGTCGGAAGTGCGGAGCGCCCGCGCAATCTGTGGCCCGCGCCTCGAAACGTCAAGGCAAACATCGGTCGAGTGAGTAATGACGCCTCTGAACAGTGTCCATTGAATATAAAACGATCGACAAGACCGAGCAATCCAGCACAAAGTGTTCAATCAACTCGACAGTATCATCCAATAATAAGCTATGGCATATACTCGGTCATGTAATAACGCAGAAATGGGTGTTTAATATTCCACGGCTTCTTACACCTGTACGCATACACCTTGCATCGTCCGTATTCCAAGAATTATCATTATCAGTCTACTAACATCAACATGAACAAACACAATATATTACTGCGATATATTGAATATATAAAAGCAAATGAGCATAGATCGGACTAGTTCCGCTCCACCGCTCATATTTTATGATCAAACGTCTTAATTTATTATTTTTCGGCTACATTGCATATATAATTACACAATTTAACCAGATGGTATGCATTTTTAATCAATATTTACGTGTAAATATACGTGCTGTTAATTTTTTAAGCGTGTAATACTATGATTTTGATTGGATAGCATACATTTTGCAATATGACAATTGTAATCTGATGCACAGTTTCCAGTCTGATCTACGTTGATAAAAATATGTCGTTTTAATAATAATACGATGATACATAATTTTATTTTCTCTATGAATCGTACAATAAATCATGTGGAATTGGACTGTAATCTATTCAAATTAAATTTGATGCGTTTAGTATGAGAATATGCTGGGATAAGGTCGCGGGTTCAAATCTTCATCGCTCTCGATTTATGCAAACAATGATTTTTAGCGCTTTTGACGGATCTGTAAAACGTGCTGAATGAGCTGTGATTCAAATCAAGTTTGTGCTAGGATTAAAATATATCTCTTTAAACAAAGATTCATTTGTTTAACAAAACAAAGGATTTCTACAGTTAGTATTGTATTTTTCGCATTTTTTTATGTCAAAATATTAATATTTATTTAGATAAGGTGTTCAGTGACACATCTTTAATTTGAATTATGTTCTTATTAGATTAATACAATTGTTTATATATTATATGTATAAGTAGAACGATTCTATTGTTGCCATGTGATTATTAGCATGAGTCATACCTTCTATTTTGATTTCTATAAAAACATGGTCATTATTTTTCAGTTTTGCGATTCATTGTAAAAATTAAAATGAAACATTTAAGATAATGGTAAAAATATATAGACTGCAGCTATTTGACAATTATCACATGTGGAAAATAATCATAAAACGTTTCATTGCTCAGTGATAAGACAAACAATTTGAACAATGTATGTTTTTAACCTAAAAATATATATATTTTTTTTAATAAATTGATGATAAACGTAATATGCGATATATTCAATTATTGGAATTGTTTTGAATTATAAACGCGTTTTAATGAACGCAATCAATTCATGAGCAATATTAAATATTGATTTTATCGAAGCGCGTTTGACACTTAATGTACGAGTTTTATCAGTAATTAATTTTTGATTGCTAAATACCTTAAGATCTTTTCGCCAGTGTTCATCGTCGATGTGTGACTGGTGGTGAAATTTAGGCTACGTGCACTCGTGCACACCACACATACATGAAATACTGATTTTATAGTAGTTTTTTGGTATTGCCCCACAGTAGCAGTTACTTTTGTTATTTTGAGCTGAAATCTAATATTTAATCTACTATCCCTTTGGATTGCCAAAGTTATCGCCGATCATTTTTATGTATGATTAATGTTTTTTTAAATATAACCTCGACATTGTCAAAGACAACAAATAAATGTAGTCATTACATTAAATCACAATCAATTTTAGAATATACAGAGAAAAAACAATATGATTTTTAGCTTATAGATTGCGGCTAGATCCAATTTGTAGATAATAAAACTCATTATTAAATTATCTTTCTTGTTTAATACTTTTTTGAGGTTATGAAATCTGTAATCTATTCTCTCCTTGTGTTAGATTTTTCTATGTTTAATCAATTAGTTTGATACGTTTTTAATGAGACCTGGTGAGTTTTCTCTCGTTTATTTATCAACAATTGATGAAAATTAAGGTGATATTGAAGCAATGGTTTTTATTTTTGCCGTTCTTGTAATCATAGAGAAGTCTCCGTTGCTCTGATCATGATAAGAGCAGCAGTAATTACAAAGAATCAGACGATTGAAGATAGATGCTGGGTTAAAGGATTTTTCAAGTTACTTCTATGGTTTGGATCGTAGTTAAATGATTGATTTGTGCGAATAAAACTGAGATGAAACCGGCTAGATCAGTGGTTCTTAACCTGGGTTCGGATCGAACCCCAGGGGTTCGGTGAGTAAGTCTCCCGGGTTCGGCGGAGGTCAAAATACACACCCGACTTATTGTGCGATATTATGAAAAATGATACGACGTATGATACGAGGGTTCGGTGAACGCGCATATGTAACTGGTGGTACCTCCAACAAGGTTAAGAACCACTGGGTTAAATTAATAATCATAATTATTCCTAGTATAAAATGGCTTTCACGGTAGTGTGGTGATTTATTTATTCTCTCTAATTGTCGGCGGTGACACAACGTCAATATAATATCTCTTATCAGTTTTTATCAATAGTTGGGTGAAATGTGGTTAAAATTTGCACAACGCTTTTTTATTTCTATTTGTGCCTCGTGCCAAATATTCTATCGTATTATTATTTATTTTATATCATTATCTCGTCGTAAAGGGGGTGTTTCATTTATCTGAATAATCAAATCCAGTGTGACTTTTTTGGATGTTAAACGGTATTTGATGATTTTTTTAATTTTTTGCAGTCATGGCTAATAAAGGAAGCGCCCAACGACCCAACGGGGCCCCACAAAATAAAATTTGTCAGTTCAAATTGGTTTTACTGGGCGAGTCGGCCGTAGGAAAATCATCGTTAGTCCTAAGATTTGTTAAAGGGCAGTTCCACGAGTATCAAGAGAGTACCATCGGTGCTGCGTTTCTTACGCAGACCGTTTGTTTGGACGACACGACAAATGTGAAATTCGAAATATGGGACACTGCCGGTCAAGAGAGGTAAAATCGTATAAATATATTTAAAATTATTCATTTATATAATTATATGACTAACGGATATAGAATATGATAATGCATCGATTACTTTGGTAATATTTGAATGCTCCATATCAGTTTTTGCACTGGTACGGGATTGCTTCGCATTTTTTTTTATTTGTTTGATTACAGCGTTATCTATTAAATAATAATTATTATTTTCATCCATCCTTCGCTATATAAAGCAAACATGATATTAAAAAAATAAATCAATTTCATTTCAGATATTATTGCTAAATAATAAATTAAATTATTTTTTTTAGGTACCATAGTTTGGCTCCGATGTATTATAGGGGGGCCCAGGCAGCTATTGTAGTATATGACATCACGAATCAGGTATATAAGTTGCGTTAAATTATAACCATTAA
>JAGXCT010034924.1:0-21858 GCA_022495035.1 Philopotamus ludificatus
TTTCTTGATTTTGATTACTTATCCAATAACACAAAGATTTCTCCATTTCATCCATATCACTATGCCGTGCCTTTTGGAAACAATTTTTGAAAAATGTGCGAAAGTCGAATGTGCGAAAGCTGAGGTCCGCCTGTACACGCAAAAATTTGCAGAAATGATTGAAATATATGATGATTAATATCGATTAATCTTTTTGGAAATCATATTAAAAAGGTCAACGTATAAAAAACATTAAGATGCATTGTATCTAGCGTATAAAAACATAATTATTGCATTAATAATTAAAATTTGATCATTTATATATTTTTCAACCTTGTGTATTTTAAAAAATACTTATAATTAGAGTTCATCATTACTCTTCTATAATGTAAATTTATTTTAATATAATCTTCTAGGGTTTTGATAAAATTGTGTATTCCGCATTTGTGAACCACCATGCGGAAAATTGCTTTTAATCAACAAAGGGACAAAACTTTCATCGGCGAAAGGCTGTCCATAAAATTGAGAATTAACGCCGAGTCGTATTAATAAAATATAACGTTAATTACAGCAATAAATATACAAGAGTTTTAGCTTAATTCCATACATGTGCATTCTAATTTTTTGCCGTAAAAATTAGTATCAATAGTCAGATTCCATTATAATTGATTTAATTTGATACGTACATGCATTCGATCGTGGCCTACTTCACGCAAGGTTAACATGAAAAATTGCTGGAATTATTAAACTTTTTTTTGATAAATATTTTCATTGATACGATCAGATATAGGCACGTTAGCTTAAAAAATGTTCCAAAGTGCTAATACAATTATACAATCGGTTACAAAGACAATTGATGTTTTTTTCATTGTTTTTGGTGACCCTCTATTAAAATCGATTCCAGCCATAGAAAAGTAACAAGATTCTTTATTGTGATTGGAAACAGGATTTATAGAAAATTGTTAATAATGATCAGCGTTTAAATCGATGGTAGTGAAGCGTGAACATGTCTGCACCGATTTGTATCTCTTGTGCAACAAAAAGCAGAATGTTGCGGAACGAAGATAACAGCAATACCGTTTGTTTTTTGTATCGTCGACGATTGACTTCGATTTGATTAGCTGTGTAATTATAAAATCTTTTTGCTGGACTGCAACGCGCGCCTGTACCACAGTTGCAATGATCTAATCGCATGATTATTTTGTACTTTTTTTATAAATAACCTTATGCATCACCTCACTTAAGCGAAAAATTCCGATATGAATGAATTTGTGAAGCATGATTTATGATATGGACATCGGGATACACACACGATATCTTATATACAATAAATTTTCTTCGAGATGTCATGATTGCGCTTCAAAAGTCGATATAAATATTCCATTTAAAGATATAAAATTTATGCATAAATCATGTTCGCGTATCGCTAATAAAATATTCTGCGAGCATTGATTCGCAATGATTTAAGTCCACGGCGAGCATCAAAGAGAGCCAAGTGCAAGAGCCGAGTTCGCCAAACTGTGGTGCACGATAACGAAGATGGAAATCGTCGAGACATTAGCAGAAAAATTAGGAGAAAATGAACTGAATTAGGAAAGTTAGTACATGATTGATAATGATCGTCATTATCATCATCATTCATGACTTATGTGCATTGAACGAAAGTTGTTTTCGATTTTTTTTTCGTTTTTGCATCAATTGTTACATAGCCTTTCCGCACAAAAAAATTAAAACATCACTCATCACGAGTACAAAATTAAATAATATAATATTTTGTTTGCAATTAATTCGCTCAATTAAACAATTACTCTTCGTGGCGATAATCTGTCCATTGATAATTGTGTGATTAGTACAACAATAGATTCAAATTGGACGCCGTACGTAAAACAATGCAAAAATTCAAAATAAAACGATGGTATGCTAGTAGTTTAGAAAGTGAAAGGCGGCAAAGAAATGTATAATAACGTATTACATGAAATAAATTATAAAAGATCTGAAATATGATAGTGGCCGGTCGGTTTCTCTAAATAAAAAAGCATAGTTTTCGGCTCGCCGCGATACAATCTTGATGGATTTATATCTCAACTCAAACTACACACATTTTTCATTGTGTTAATTGCGCCGAATAACCTAGGATGATTCCCTTAACATTCTTTGTTAATTGCAGAAAGTCATGTGTAATTCCGAGCGAACAATAAATACTTCAAAGTTTACGATTCATTAATCGCGATGCGTGTATAATCGTTCATTACGATTCGTGTACATATTTTTATCGTTTGAACCAATTATTGATATCTTCATAATATGCATGCGTATGAAAATTGCGAAAGGAATAAATTGCGTGTGCATAAAATGTATCGGATCGCAAAATTAGTTACACGAGCGAGTTACTCGCACGTGTTGGCACAAACTCGCCAAGTCATGACACGTTATTAAATTATTTGTTATAAAATGATTTTTAAAAAAATGTTAATATCATATACTCCATATATTTGACATCCTATGGATGTAACCGCGATCCGTGGACCGGATAACGGAATAATGAAAATAATTTTTATTGCATTTTTTTAATATTATTAGCGATGAATGATTTTAATTGATATATTTATTGTTCATGTTCGAAGATATTATTAGTCATCATTTAAAAATTATTAAAGAAATAAATCTTGTTCCAACATTATTCGGAAAAACTTATTGAAATATTAGTAACACACTTAACCCTTTGCACTCCAAAGGTTTTTTCAAAAAGTTTCTACCAGCTCCAAGCAATTTTTAGACAATTTTCTCAAATAAAGAATGTTTTTGTAAAGAGATGCGAATTAAACAAGTTTTGTTAAAAATGTAAGAAATTTATTTATTGGCAGATGTTTTGTTGACTGCGTCAAAATTTAACCGATATTGAATATTGAATATTTTCGGCTTATTCCTCCTGGATGAAGGATGGTTTTTTAAACCATATCAAAAAAATGTTGTTCTTCTTCTTTTTTCAGTTGTATTGCGATCAGAACATACCAAACAGTCTTTGTATTTGTGCCATCATATATGAAATGGGGGAGCACCATCCAACCTCTGTTCTGATCCTTGTCGACGCACGCGCCGGTTTTGGACTTCCTCGGCTTTGAAAATTTTCCAATTAACTCCGTAAACTAAGCTCTATTCCGAAAATTTCTTATGGCTTGGGGTTTTCTACCCTTCTTTCTCACGATGGTATAACAATATATAAAGAATTTACAATGGATAACATGCAAAAATAATTTCCTCCACCATTTCAGAGTTTTCGCGCCAAAAGCAAATATGTCGCATATTGGTCAGCCATTAATCTACCCCACCCATATTTTTTATGCGGTATTAGTACAATAGGCTTTGAGCAGTTCGGGGTTTTGGGTAGTAAGTTTGAGAATCTTCCTGAAGCCTCCTCAACCTCACTAGTTGCTGGGATGATGGTGTATGCACTTCATTACTTGGCATTGTTTAATGCGACATCTCTCAAGCTAATACCAACGTATCTTCGGCCCCGTATTAGACGTCCCAGTTGAAAAAATTGTTCGATATATATGGATCAATATTTGTTACATCACCCATGATGTAGTAGTAATAGCACAGGTAAAACATTTCTCCTTTCCGCCATCATATGAATCTGCATAACACGCCGTCCTACAACTCTTGGAGCCAACATCTTCCTCCGATTAGAGTCAGTTACAAAAGTGTAGTAGATAACGATACGCCAATATGAGTCTGACCCAATGAAATATTCTTCTTCAGATAAAATCAGTCGTTCCCCAATACTCATCAATTCATTCATGATATTCATCATCACTGCTTTCAAATTCATTGACAGTTGAGATCTTCCTAGCTCGAGACATTTTCTGGGCTATAAATGTTAAAAATTAATCCATTTACAACTATATATAATTATCTAAAAACACACAGGATGTAAAAACTTACTTGTAATCCAAAAATATTGAAACACTTCACTAATAATAATCAGTGACACAGTTCAACAGATACTAAATATCGTTGAAAGTGTACATTATACCTGCACCCCGACATATTTTTTTTCACATTCCAAGAAACAAAATGTGAATGTTCAATATTTATTATCTCTTCTAGGACATATACCTGACTCCATCAGGCAAAAAATATCAAATCTTCTAAAAATAATTCGTGAATAATTTGTAAATTTGTCCACACGTTGTGGACAGTGGAGCTGCTGGTAAATATTAGTTGTCCAATACGTGTGGACAGTGGAGTACAAAGGGTTAATAAAAAGGAACCAACATATCTTGAAATCTTTCTCAATGAAAATGACTTTTGTTTAAATGCGATACAAAAAGTAACTCAATCTATTGGTATAAAATAAAGTCAGAAACACTCTTTTGATCGTGGGGGAAAGTTTTGCCAGATCTAGAAAGGTTTTTTTTATCTAACAAGCCCGAAACAAGTGAAATATCTCAAATTTAAGTATGATTCAGGGTGTGCTAGGTGTACGCCGCACACCTGCAAAATACAGAACTTGAAAAATATATTTAAGGTTTAAATATTTAATATTTAAAGTATTTTTGTAAATGGCAATGTATTGGGCAAGGCGTTCGCTATGACTACTGCACGACCTTACATGTGCCCAACCGCATACAGTACCGTCGCCTATGTATGCGTAGGTTCTCAGCGAGCGAAACTAATGTTTTTGTATGGAGTTTAACGGCTGAAGGCGTTCTGTCGAGTCACAGCACATTCGTCTACTCGATCTCGATCTTAGTTGTTTAATACAATACTTGAGAGCCCATGCAATTAAATCAAATGCTGATTTTCTGTAATGTCAAAATTAGAATACTTCTAACTCCTAATGAATAAAAAATATGCTTAATTTAAAGAAAATTTTTCGAATAGTTAAAAATGTTATATAACCCTGAAGCAATTACCCTACAGATCCGTCGGATCCGGCAATTCTCGCTAATGTAGAAAAATCCGATATATCGAATTTCGGCAACCAAAGGGGTAAAAAACTAGCTTACCGTTATTTATACTCGTACTCCAAAATTTCAAAAATTATCGGTTCATAATTAGTAAAGTGCATGGAAAAAAATAATGTTAAGTCGGGGTTTCAAGAAGTTTATAAACCAGGAAAACTAATTTGAACTATTCGAGTTACCACCGCATCAGCAGAAGGCCAATTTTCTGCTCCAAACAGAATTAAAACATGCTATCGAAGCTCACAAGGCCAGGAAAGACTATATGTGGTCTAAGCCTAATATCAATGAAGAAAAAAAAAACTAAAACAGAAGGGCACACTTTACTATAGAGTCATTGAAAAGGTTATGTCGCAAAAACGAAGAATATAATTAATGTATATTAGTAAAATTCATTACAAAAAAAGCTGTATTTTTTTCCACATACAGCACACTCAACATCAACACCCACCACACGCCACTGATGAATATAATGCCATTTTTTTTAAAATATGTGAGCAAATGAATGCGTTTCTTTTTGTATTTTACTGGAGTATTTTTTATTTCTTAATTAATGCTTTAAAGGATTAAAAAAAAATGATAATCAAGGCCCAATATTTCGTAAATAAAGTGGATACTGTAGAACTTCTATATGCAACATCCCATTTTTTCCTATGTGATGTCAGCGAGTGGCCTTGCGTTGTCATATTGTATACGTCTTCGGTTATTTACTAAAACTGATCTCTATTCGGTCACAATAAGGATAAAAAAAAATCTAAAAACTGCAGAATAAAATAGAGTGTCAGATACGAAATTTTACCTGTTTACTCTACGACAATCGATGACAAACTGATCTAAAACGCCACAACACAAAAATTCTCATTATTTTTCGATTTATCTTATATTTGCGCTATTGGCAAACAAGGTTTTGAAAGTATCCATAAAGAAAACATTATGTGGTTAGAATAAGATTAATGTATTTCAAGCTTCAAACGAATTAACGATGTGGATATTATTTCCAATCTCAATCATAAGAGAAAGAGAATGGAAATGCATGCGAAGAAGTAGAAATTATCAATCGTATTAGTCAGAACAGAGCACTGGTAACTATCAACACTTTAATGGAGTGCATCGACCAATGAGGATTCAAATATAAGGTTATAATAGATCTAAGTAAATGTAAAAAAAATATTATACTCAAACCAACAGTTACAATTTTTTTAATTAAATTTTCACCATATTAAAATTAAAGTACGCTTTAAAAATGTTTATGCGAATGTATTTCAAAACGAGATCATAATTAATAGTTTGGTTTATCCGTGCCATTAACCATTAACCTGGATAATCGGAAGTGTACTGTATTATTAAATTAATTTCTTTAAAAGTTTACAGTTCTTATTAACTATACGGTTATTAATTACAATACAAGTATGACGTAATATAAATAAAAATAAATGTGAAAATACTGTCCTATATGATTTTTTTTAAATAGTATTCTATAAACGGGGATTTTTTTAAATCCAGTTTTATTGTAGATTTAATTCGTATCTATAGAATTAATTTCTCTTATAATAAGAGGTTCGTAAGTAAAAAGGTTTTTACAAAAATAAAGTATCTATAAGAATGATATCTGATTGTGAGCCATAAATCCAAATTGTTTTATATAAATGAAAAATTATATAAAACTGGCTGTAAAGCGAGGTATATTGTATTTTCCTCACTACCTGTATGTTTATGCTTTGTACAAATTTATATATGCAAATTTAGCTCTAGTCTGAAATGGTATAAGTGTTGAACGCTGCGCCATAAAAACACCAATTTGGCCAAAGTATCATTAGACAATAAAAAAAAATCTGCCCCAATAAAGACTCTGAGTCATTATCCCATCCGGATCTTAAAACATCGCTAAATATAAAAATAATTGAGGCACACAACAGTGTTCTCACACAAATAATTCTATCAAATATCAATTTGATCTGATGCCAGAATCACCTGATTACTTATTCCATCAATTCCCCGTGGAAACGAATGAAAAAGCATTGAGAAACCTCGTTGACGAATGGGTCCACCTTGAACCCCGAAAGATTATTAGTTCCAAGGCCGTCGGCTCGAACCCAGAAAGTGGTCTGAAAAAAAAAATTCAGATGAGATCTATTAGTGTTTTTGTTAAGTCAAATATGCCATTTTTTGCCGGCGGTAATAGACTTGACCATAGTGGCATCCCACACACGCCGCTCGGTCAATTTGGGGATATCCATTTCTGGTCTCGTTGCAGGCGACGACATTGTACCAAATCATTATTATGACATTACGTGTTGACCGCAGCCGTAAGTATCGTCTTTTCGTAAAAACTAATCCGGTGTGTTCGGGTGATATAATGGTGTTGTGGGTATACCAGTCTCGTTTATTTCTCATTCAAGATGTGTATGAAGACGTGACTGGCGGTAATGTGGATGCCCGAATTGAAAAAAAATGCATTAGGTAATGCATAACATCAGCCTCATATTTGTGTGTTAACACTTATCGGTGATATAAACGCTATTATCATCATGTTCACTATTTATTTGATTCTTTCCTAGATAAAAAGATCGTTTCGAAACGCGTTAGGATCCCGGATATAATAGAATGTGGAGTTCCGCATGTCTAGGGACCTCTTGCGCATGCCTCTCTATCTAAAGATTATATAATAACCAGCCATAAAATATTAAATAATTTATTAGCGCCTTGCTATTAGCGCCTTGCTAATATTTTTTATTTAAAAATTGCGTTATGCTAAAATTTTAATTAAATTATTACATAATTGGTAACATTGGAATTTTACGTTATAAATTAATACAATAAACTTCCGATTATTCGTATGCGAATTATCCGGATTATCCGTGCATGAATTAACGCCTGATGTTACATCTTAAATTATACCCATGAATCTAGGGATTGTTTCATTAATGAAATGGAATTATTGTTCTCGTCTTCTTAAAACCCTTTATAACGAAGATGACGTCATAACGTTCTGGAGAAAAAATACGTAAGTGGATGCTGTACGTAGTAGCAATACAGTAGTAACCTAAAAAAATATTACAATTCATTATTTTATAATGTGATAGAATTTTATTCGAAATCGAAGCTAGTTTTTGCTTCGAAGAATTAATTGGTACGAGATTCATAATTTATATTGTGTTAAATTAAATTGATAATATAATGCGTTCATATACAAGTAGAAGTCGGAACGAAAACCGGAGCTGAACTGAAAAAAATATCGGTTCATTTAGTTTTGGTATATTTTAATAATCATTGGTTAATTCTTCATCTTTGTTTATAGATAAAGACACATCTCTCGATAAGCTCCATTAAAAATCGCGTAAAAAAACACTTTTGAGTTTTTATGAGGTCTATTTGGGACCCCAAGTTTTTGAATTTTCTCCAATATCTATTTTAACACATTACAGTCCGTGCACGCGTTTTCGCGGGCTAGCGAACTCCGGGGTTCAGTCCGTGCACGCGTTTACGCGTGATAAATACAAGGTAAATATACTATGAAAAAAATCTACCCGCGCATCAGATTATTTTTATTTCTTCATTGCAAGATGGTAACTGACATATTGAATATCGTATAATATTCCCGATTTTTACGAAAACATTGGTAAAAATAATTTTAATATTTATCAAGAGAGATAATCAATTTTTGATAACCTACATGTCACAAACGTTTTTTAATTGACTAAAAAAGTTTAAAAAATAAGTGTTATAAATAAGCATTGTCTTTTATTGTCTGTAATTGCAAAAAAATGGGGTTTCTGATAGACCCCCTTCGGACGACGTGATAGAAATAATTGGTAAAAATTTGCAATAATTTCTCGTTCCTTCGATAAAGAATTCATCCTAGTTACTTTTTTAGAATTTCAGTAATCCATTAGTTTTATAATTAGATATTTCTTTATGTTTTTTTTTCAGATGATTATTATTTTATCATAATGTTTTCCAGCAAGCATGTATTTTTTTATTTTTAGCACTGCAGTTAAAGAAAAATATTATCTTTTGGTTTTTTTTAAATTAAAAAAATCCCTTACAGGAATGGATAGAAGAATCCCTCGCCCAAGAATCCCTAATACTGTACCCGTAAATTGACGTTTTTTTCATATTGTATTATTATTTATATTAATTTTTAATATTATTAAATAAATACTTCTAGTATTATATATTTTTAAATTGAACCGCAAAGAACACCAAAATTAATTAAATTTTCAGTTTCATCTGCAGATGAACACTTTCTTTTAAACCAGGGCTGGGTAAGTTAAGCCCCGCGGATCAAATGCGTTCATATATATTAACTATAATATTATTTTTTAAATGTTTACTTTTTTATATCCCTTGATGAATGATGAAAAGATGTAAAACGTTTTCATTCGTTTCATTAAATAATTACAAGATAAAATATTCAGTCAATTATTTAAAGTATAATAATAGTTTTAAAATCGCTGATGCTGTACTTCAGGTAAAAAGTTTGCCTAGACCTGTTTTAAAGGATGGTCTATGATTACTCGTTTCACATTGCCAATAAATATTATGAATATTTGTATGTAAAACTGAGTTAATCCAGGGATGGGCATATATTATAGTAAAAAAATCATTATTATTTATTGTTATCGGCAATTTCCTAATGATTTTCGAAATATTACCTTCATTTAATTTTATTTCACAATCAAGTATCTCGTTTCCATTGATGGTATTTTAATAGTCATTTTGATACAAAATTTTAATTTATCTATGAAATATTCAAGCAATCATCTCCAACTTAGATATTATTATAATATTTTCCTTTATACATTATTTATAACACTCTATAAATAAATTATTACAATTTTATTCAATCCTGTATAAAATAAATATATGCGCACAATTTCCTTTTACAGTTTTATGCAAATTCGTCTGAATAAATTGATTAAGACCACCGTCCACGTATGACATAAGCATAATTAAAAAATCTAAACATGGTAAAATCAATATAGTTTTCTGTGATTAATACGAACGCCGCTGTGAATATTAATGAACTCGCGAAAGTATAAGCGAGTCCTTTTATTTTAATGAAAAAAGGATATTTGCGAGTAGAATCACGTTTCGTAAATCGTCGGATTGGCGAAGGGCGGTCCCGGTTGGCGACCCCCGATTTTAACATCGCTCGGATTCTTCGCGCAGAACTGATTAAAAATACAAAATATAGCCTTGGCGTGAATGAATGAGGCCCGCAGGCACCGATCGATCGAAAGGGGCCTCCAGCTTCTCCGAGCGGGGGCTACGCCCCTCAGCCGCGTGCCGTTTACGCACGGCACGCGTGTTTGGTAACGAGCGTACGTTGGCCATAGTGCGGCTCGCGATTCATTGATGTTCGCTGCCAGAAATGGAGGAGATGCGGCTAAACGTGTATAGTCTGCCTAATGAACCTCGCTATGTGGTTTCCACCCGATATCACTATGATAACTCCACAAGCAACTAAACGCAGAGCCATTTCAAAGGTTTATTCATAATAAATAATTATTAAATAAAAATATTCGTTTCTCAGATGTTGTAACTAATTTCTGAAATATATACGGCTAATAAATTGTTTCCTTGACTAAACAATGTAATGTTTATACTTAGGTATGTCTTACTTATCTCGGTTTTGTTTGGCGACGTGTTTTTGTCCCGAAAGCCGAAACCCAGCCCCCATTGACAGGATTTCTAGACAATGTAATTTTTTTTTGCGAGGTCGACCCAAAATATGTTAAGGATACTTAATATGGTAGCATATTTCCGACTTAACTTACTATGAATCATTTTTAATAATATGCGTATTTTATATATTATAAATTAAAATATTTGTATTTAATTAAATAATTTATTTGTAGTTTAAGACAAAAAGATGATCGATTATCTCAAAATAATTATTTTATGTAGCCAATATTCTGGTAAAGATAAAAATAATTTTGAATTGATTAATGTATCATCTGAGCCTAGTTAGCCTGAAGGACAAAAAGCGCAATCATGGCCTTAGGGTTGAGTTGGAAGCGTCTCTGTTAGAGATCATGTAGGGTGGCAAAGTCCCGCTTTGGGTTGAAAGAACATTTAAATAAAAATTCATATCAATCATTTTTATAACACTAGTCTCATTTTTGAACTGTCTAAATATTTAATTTCATTAGATAAAATATAGATATATATACTAAAAAGCTACAAAAATTTCTTAGTGATATTTAAAAAAATAATAATCGCATTACACAAATGCTGTAGTGGTTAAAAATCTTTTTAAGCATTCTTAAAAAATCTATACATGTAATATTTTTACTTACTCTGTTCTCGATTTATGTGATTGTATTAAAATCGAAATATTGCATCTATTTTTGTATATTCTGATAATATTGAAGTAATCCGTGTCAAATTTAACGCTTGCAGTAAAAACTATAGAAAATACTACAAGTGGTATATCTTTCACCTGATATTGATTAAGATATGGATAAAAAAATCGAACTCATTGAGAACTTCGAGTGTTGCAGGTAGAATAGCCGAAATGAAACAGCATGATTTTGATTTTAGCTAATAAGAAAAAAGTAAAGAATGGTAACACATTACAGTCCGTGCACGCGTTTTCGCGGGCTAGCGAACTCCGCGGTTCGGTCCGTTCACGCGTTTACGCATGATAAATATAAGGTAAATATACTATTAAAAAAAAACCTACCGCTAGCGTGACATTAATTTATCTTTTGACTGCTAAATGGTGACTCACATATTAAATATCGTATAATATTCCCGATTTTTACGAAAACATTGGTAAAAATTCGCGCGAAATTAGCGGACTGTAATGTGTTTTAACACACGAGGCCATAGTTTGAATAATTTCCTTAATTATTCTGGAAAATATATTAATACTCTCTTTTAAATATGTATATATCAATTCATCTTCTTGCATGGTTTAAGAAAGTATACTTAACACAGTATTAAACAAAATAAGTAAATAAAAATGCGCCTTTTTAAAACCAAAATATATTATATCCATAAGCACAACCCATTGAATACTTGTCGCGAATAAGGTGATAACTTATTATTTTTTTAAAATCCAGTTGGGGTTACGACCATCTTTAAAAATATTCTCTATGTCCATATCTCTCTAATAAACCAACATTGGCGTTGAATTTTTGCTCTGTGGAAAAACGTGGTTTTAAGTACCAAGAGTTATCAAGTGTCAAGCGTTTCAAGAGTTGTTTGTTTTTTTTTATATCAGAGTTGTGGATAACGTTGTAATATCGTTTATGATTAAAGTGTACGTATGAAAATATCTAATGATTTATTTAAAATATCAACGTTAATTAAAAAGAGTGTTGTTAAATACAGCTTTTGTTAGTTACCACCTTATACGCGGCACGTATTCAATTGAAAAGTGCTTAGCGATCCACTACTCCGTATATTTCGTTAGTCATAATAGTGATGCTTAGGGATTGGTTTTAGTAACTGCAGGTTTAATTTTAGAAACTATTTAATTACCTAATAAATTTGGAAATAATTTTCTAACAAATGATGACAATGTCAAACGAGGTGTGTAATGCCAATATGACTTATTATGGAGATGTAAAATTAAATATTAATATTTTCAGCTATGAGACCGAATATTTTAGGCAATAACAGCAATAAATTTTATTTTTTTATAACAAAAATTATTACTTCTTATGTCTTATCACTGGCTAGGGGGGAATGTAAGTGTGAGAGACTCATTACCACCGCATTTTACATATCTGTATCAAACCTTTATATGGAAGAGTGGCGCTTTGGATTTTTTTCTGTCATACCACTCATCTATATTTAAATAATTAAATAAAATAAATTTAAGTTTAGACGAATTAATGTTGTTAATGCAAAAAAATATTTTTAAGTAAAATATTTCGAATATTTTTTTTCAGTTTAGTAAGAGTATTCATCCATATTTTTAATAATGGAAAAATCCGGCATACTATTGATTAATTATTAATAATAAATTGAGTAGGTGTAGTGTTCGAATTGCGCGCTTTTCCCCTCACAGAAGCGAATCGGCAGTGCGGCCCGCCATGGCGCAGACAGACGACATTCACCTCGTGGTGGTCGGTGTGTTCGGTCGTCTGCAGAGAGCTGACGACGATTATTTCGACAGTTACGGTTTGGCACTCCAAGCTGTCAAAAACACTCGCACGTGACACTAACCCCCAAATTATGTCTTCGAAATAATGGTGTTCAGTGCTACGATTTATCAAATAAATAAATAATAATAAAAAAAAAAACAAACACAACTGTGAAAGTGGAAAAAAAATAACAAAAATAATTGTGCAGTGTAAAAAACAACAAACGAGCATCAACATCACATTTGAATAAAAACGTAAGTTGTTTCAAAAAATATTCAAGCGCTAGAATGTCTCTGGAAATATTTTTTAAGCGTGCACTTAATATTTCAATAGATGCACAATCTTACCTGTGACTCAATGACAATAGATCTCAGTCGAAACGACGACAGAAAAAAAGAGGAACGCGTACCTTAGACAAATTACAGGTGGATTGACGTTTTCACTGATTTTTTTTCTCTAGAATTCCATCCAGCGTTCTATCCCCAGCAGTTACCAAATTATCAGATCAAACGTTTTTAACTCCTTTTTTTAACCACCTGAGTTTGTTTAACTGGTTTATATATACAGGTGTCTTATTGATGTCAACACACTAATGGGACAACGACCTTTATTATCTAAAAAAAATAAATATCATCGATCAGGATTTTATGGACCTCATCCTGCATTATATTTTATAATCAACACAGCATCCTTTAATTAATGAGAATCGCGTTTATAAGCGATAATTAACGACGGCTATTAAATCGTATATAACGAAGATGTTTTATGATCAAATTAATTCTTACAGAATCATCGTATGTAATTGCGGAATTTGAATGATTCTTATATATATATTTTTTAAATTATCTACATTTTAAATTAAAAGAAATGTTGTTTGCAGCATAATTTTCACCTCGACCGGAAGTGGATTTTAATACGGCTATCAACATTAGACCGCATTTATTATTGTTTCCGAAAGATATGGGTTAGAATTAGAATGTGTTAGTTAATTAAAGGACAAACTTTAAAACCCATGTTAATTAAGCTGTAAAGTGTAACGTCTTTTAGATGTATGGCTCTCAACATTGCAACAGTAATTGGTTTTTTTTTTGATAAATATTTCATGATTATATTCGGTCGCATTTTCCGAGGTATGAAAATATAAAAGTGACCTTTCTCATTTTCGGGACGATATTAAGGCGCTGAATTGTGCCAGGAAACCCTCGGCAATAAAAATAAATTATACCATGACTGGGACACTGGCTTTTATGTCAGAAGCAACGGTCGTTTATGGAAAATATTAAAACATATACAATCCCTTATATAAATTTATCATGCGCCATGAAACGCATTTGTGCAATGCGTTGTTTTGTGTTTATTTATTTTTTAATTAAAATCGTCTGCTATCCCTGTTCGCTGAAACAACGCTTTCTAAATTAGGCCAAACACATGCGAAACTTCCGCCTGTATGTTTGCACAAAATATTATCCGACCACAATCCTGATAAAGTTTATTATTGTCGGTTAGAAATTATTGTTATGTTCTCAGTTAAAAACGTCTTGAGATTAAATTTGGCACCATTGTTATCATAATTTATCATATGGATTGATATAATCTTGTATTATATACAATAGGCGCCAATAAAAGAATAAAATGATAAGATCAATTTATTCTTTGATAAAAAAAATCGGTTAACATATACAAAACTATTTTTTACATGTTAAATATGTTCATAGAAAAATTCATCTTCAAAAATTAAATATTGGTTCCCTGATTAAAAAAAATCGTATTACTAAAAACTATTGTTGAATAGAAAATCGTGTAAAAGGGTAATATTGAAAACCCAACGAATAAATTATACAAAATATTATTCATACACGTTTATTTTAATTTAAAAAAATTATAATAACGATTTATCTATTATGTGTTATTACTGTCTTGAATTTCTTATTATTATTTTTATTAAATTAAAAATATATTTATAAATATTTATATAATATTTGTTATTTTTATTGGATCGTGTTATTGAAAGCCAGCGTAAAAATGAGTATACCATAGATTTTACTTAATAGGAACCCCGGTTTATCGAGACGATCGGTTATTTGGGACCAAGGAACAGAAACCAAATAAAGGAAATAATAATAATTAATTTCGGTTATCTGGGACATGATTCTGTTTGGGATTCAACATAGTTTTATTGTTAAATAATTATTTAAACGTTTTTTGAAATTGAAACATCAAGTTTTGGATTTTTCTCTTTGGAAAAAACTCTAAAGAATAAATACTATAAATAATCATTGTCCTTTATTGTATTTAAATGTGAAAAAAAAATGAAAACAACGAGATTCGCTTCTGCTGTTACGTGAGCGATGTTTTTTTCTTGCTCGCATCTGGTCCGTTGTACCAAGTGCGAGCGAAACGTACGAGTGACACGTGCGGCGAGAGCTCAGTCTGCAGCAAGACATCGCCGATTGCGTGTGTCATTTACGCGTTATATCAATTGGTAAAAAAAAACAAAAATATCGACTAAATTATGAAGCATATCACGAACAACTATTTATATTCTTAGAATAATCCATTTAAAAACAAAGTCATGATATTAATGAAGAATTGATCTTGACTTGTTATGCTTGGGGTCTCTGAGAGACCCCCTTCGGACGGCGCGTTCGATTTTGAGCCACCTAGCCAGATGTGTAAACTTTGCTTATTTGGGCCAGCCGCTTAATTATGACAATATGTTTGGGTCTGATATGTCCCAATTAAACGGAAACTACTGTCTTCATTCAGTACAGACAACCTTTTAAAATGAATGATGATATAAGTTTTTATTCCGGAAAAGAAAATAAACTCGATATTTTTTATAATAATAAAAATAATTACTTTTTAAATATAACAGGGCATACATAAAAATAATAATTCAAGCTTAAATATTTTTTTTGAGCTTACCTCTAAGTAATACGCAGCCTGAATTCGGTAAAGCATAAAATTTAAATACAGCTGAAAATATACATTCTGAATATATATTTTTAGACTAAATTAATAATCGCCCACAATAAGTATTTCCCACCAACATACCATTAATGTATTGCTTTTTAATACCGAACTACAGGAAACTCACGATTATCCGGAGGTTTGAAATTAGGCTTCAATCATAGTTATTATACATAAATGCATTATTTTATACATAATCATGTTTTTTCTCTCTCAATAAAACATTGATTTCGAATACAAATTTATCTCTATTCAATTATATTGATATTTAATAATATGATTCAGATCTATGTAGCTAAAGAGTGTAAAAAATAATAATCAAGTTATTTAGGGGCTGAAAGGCGGTTTCGAATTTATACATTTTTTCATATGTTGTAATATTTTATTAAATGATTTTATTGATAAAAAATAGAAAATGATACCTAATGCTCGAGATGTGAACTTATACCGGCTCTGATTACCAGTTAGCTCAGTGGAACGGAAGTCGAATCCGATACAAATTAAATGGTGACCGTACACTCGTGTAACTGGGAAGTGGCAGAATAATCTGTAACTCCATATGGAGAAAGCTGAACCGAGTACACCATATAAAGAAACGTAATGCATTTCAATAATGCGAAAAAAAATAATAAGTCTATTGACACTGATTTATATAATATTCAGTATTTTCTCCGCACTCATCATTCACACGGTCAGCATAGGCCGGTCTGATTGATTCCTGTGTGATGCTGGGGGAGATACACTTGATTGGGTTCCACAAACACCCTTTGATTCATCAAATAATAAAAGAGATACAAATAAATGGGGCAATCTGGATGCCATTCGTTTTTCGGTCAATGGACACAATCGCCATTGTGTTATTTCGTACAATAAACGTGATTAATTATGCCATCTAATTCCACTCGTCCATTTGATCCTCATTAGTTAAATTAAACCGATGGCCATTAATTAACTTGTAATATTGCAAACGTATCGATTTCATGCGCCATTATCAACCTGATTTTTTTATTGGGCTTCACGAGATAAAAGTTTATCCATATAATTTATAATGGCAAAGATTTTATCTGATATGATAAATTATGTTGTATGAAATACAATTTTTGTTGGCATAGTAAATTATATTTAAACTTAACTTCGATGCAGAGTCCATTAATATGATTAAAAATGTATTATGCGAATAGTGGAATCAAATTTGCATGAAATATTTCATTACTGCGGTATAAATGCATTTCAAATTGCAATATACGTAAAGATATATTTTTTGAATATTACTTTTAAATTAATTGAGTACGATAGCCTTGAAAGCATTGATTAATAATCTTATTAAGTTATTGATTAATACTCTATGACACGTAAACTGTAATACGATAAGATTGTATTCGAGATATTGGCATCTGAAACTGAATCGATTGTTATCTCAGATAAGTGTTTTATAATTATGGTTTTATTAGTGAGAGCACTTTGCACGATATACATTAAAATATATTATAATTAATCAGAATTATTTTTATAATATATTTTTAAATAAGCTCTTGAACTTCTCATTCGATATGCTTCATTTCAATTTTTTAAGACTATTAAATTTGTTGTCGATTAATGCGTATTTTATCAGCTGAAAAGAAAATTAAAAAAAATATTTGTGAACACGAGGGATAATTAAGAACCACTAAATTCATCTCTAAACTTTCTAACGATTCATTTCATCACCGGAATTAAATCGTCGTAACCAAAACTGTCTTATGCTTACTATGAAACTGGAGGCTGTTATATTGACTGAATATTCTTCAGAAGTTTCTGGCTTATATTATTACCATTAACAACATAATTGCGCTTATGATACATTGCTAAGGCATAGTAATATAGAAAAAAACTTATTACAATGATTTACTAAGTAGTCTCCGGACAAAAAATAACCTCAAATGCGTTTCTTTTTGGTAAACATAATATGTATAATAAATATGCTCTGAATAAAATATTAATCTATGAAAATAGAGGCGAAATATTTTGATCCAAAATTCTCAAGGAGAGGAATTAAAGTACTGCTCTATCGTAATAAATAATAATAAATAATATACTAGTACTATGTACTTTAATACCATTGTGAATTAATGATATGTTTTAATATATACGCGTCACATCAATGAATCAAACCACATCGGTTTTATATAATTTATCTAAATAATATTTTTATCTCATCTAACGTTAGTAGTAGAGAGTCAGTTTTCTCAATATTGTAGTTAACAGAGACTGAGCGAGGTCAGAACTTGAAAGGAGAACCCCATGGGAATTCCAGTCCCTACAAAATTATTTAGAATTGGTAGTAAAGGTCTGTTTTGGGATAATTAAGCCACGTTGGCTATTGATTTTAATATATGGAGAGGAAAATTGATTTTATTACAATATTGTTATAATAATTTTGATCAGGGCTTCATTCAGGGAAAACATTCAAAGATGTGCATCAACACAATCTTACTTTATAGTTTAAATTTTTAGAGATATTTTAGATACAGTTAAACCTCCACTAACACAAAAATCGGGACCGTGTTATTTGGGTCGTGTAATTGGGGAGTGAAGCTGTCCGGCTGTGTGTGTATAGCCTGGCATTTGTTGAATACACAGATGTTAGCCATCGTTTGACCGCGCAATTGGGGGATTTGCGGCGAATATTTCAACTTAGCGCGTAATTCGGGGTTGGGTAATTGGGGGTTCCACTGTATTAGAGTTTTTCCTTAATAATTTAAAAGATAAACCATTGAAAGTATTTTTTAACCCATCCGTCACGTTGGCTCGATAACAAACGTATCGTCCGAAGGGTCTCTCAAGGATTCAAGTCAAGATATTGATGATTTCTTCCGAAAAAATCATAACTAATCAATGTTACGCGTAAATGACAATGCTCTCGGTGATGTATCGCCGCAGACTGAGCTATCGCACGGTGTAAATTGCACGTTTCACTCGCACTCGGCACATTGTACAGGATGCGAGCGAGAAAAAACATCGCGCGCGTGTCAACAGCAGCGAATATTGTTGTTTTTATTTATTTTTTCATAATTGCGGACAATAAAAGTTAATGATTATTAATAATACTTATTCCTTGGACCTTTTTAGAGAAATATAAAAAGTTTGTCACATATTGGATTTATATTAAAAGAGTTATTCAAATCCTTAGGGTCTCTAATAGACCCCATCGGCACGGCTAAGTGTAAAGAATTTCTCAATAGAGATGCATATATTCCCTATTTCTACAGAAATAGACTTTGAATTTATTGTTAATTTAATTTATTAATAATTAATAATGTATTAATTCACGTATTACACTTATTACAAATGATGGAACAAAATCTTCTATGGATTTTTTTTAATAGAAATAAATACATTCCAAAAATAATCACTCAGAGTCGAAGCTCAAAATGAAAAACCATTTTTTTCTCGAAACGAACCGATGTATTTTTAATTGAATCGTATCGAAAACCGAAACGAAAAATTAACGGTTTCGAAAGGTAAAAAAATTCTTCACCTTTTCCAGATTTTATAATTAATAAAATTAAAGTAATGATTGCAGATTTTTTGCGGCACATATTTTTAATACATTTGTGGTGATAGATCCTAACTTTCCGATGACTAATAAAAAAATATACTCAAATCCGGCCCTGTGCTATCGGCCAGTAAGTTGCTAATCACTCGGTGTCGAAGAGTGTTTGTTATCGAAACGGTTAGCGTGTACTCGTTGTATGGGTTTCTATATCGGGATTTGATCCTCGACGTGTGTGTGCAAGGATTGTATGAATCACGATCGTCCCACGGGCTATTTATAAATGCTGGACCAACGCCGGTTGATAGATGGTGACACAGTGTGGGATTACTCCAAAATGGTGGTGGCAAAACCATATTTTTTTCCTAAAATTAATTCACTTCCATATATTGCCGCTCATAAGAAATCTATTAAAAATCTGAGAAAAATATTTATAGTTGAATGTCAACTTCGTGGGAATAAATTTTGCAATATTTATGTTTTAGATAAAAAAAATAGCTTAATGTTATTCAACGAATCCATATTTTCATGAGGATTTCTTGCGGCATTGGTATGCATCTCTACTATTCGATTCAACCTGCTCCATATTCTTGCTTATCCATTATTCAGCACATATAATGACGCATTCCAGAAGCATTGCATTAATTATGATTAGCTTTGTTATGTATGAGGTGTGTATGGGCACGTACATAATAATGGCATAGAAGCAATCGCACACAATTCGTGATATTAATAAATCGTCGGATTGCGCAGACATCGATACGACCTTCAATATTTGCATTAAGCCGCTGTTTAGCATTTTGCATAACGCTTATGCAATGTCCTGGCATCGTCTAGAGATCTAGATATCCAGTGAAAGTCATAGATCAACAAAAAATATATGTATTTCAGTGACCTGTCCATTCAGACGTGCGAGGGTTCAAACGCCAAAATTCTTTCTATCTTTATTTGACAGAGTGCGGTTGCTGCCCCCGGCCATATTCCCTTTCTGCGATGTATCCCTCGTTTCCATAAAGTTCGCCATGACAAAGCATAAATTTTGTTGAATTATTTATGTTCGCGAAATTGTGAAGATAATTAAATTTTGCCTTATACAAGAACCGATATGTTTGCAATGGTTTGTTGAATGCGGCAGGAGTTGTATAGGAACCGAATATAGTCTACTTGCGCCCAGCCCACTTCTATTAATATTTCAGTCGCCTATATTCTATGCATTCTAATATGCTTATGGATGTGTGTATTGCGAATGCTTGGACTTTATGCTGATATAGTTGGCTTGTGTAAACTTGAGACAAGTCAAGTGTAATCAGTTTTCGCTTCAAAATATTCACATGCCTTCAATGTAAATCAAGTTCTTTAATCATATATTAAATATTTGTAATATCCACAGTGTAATTTATCATTTCTATGAATCCATTCCATGAAATAAAATCTTTTTTAAAAAACGGATTATTTTAAAATTTGATCGATATTTGGGATTTTTCTACTAATCAATATGACGCGTAAATGAGAGGCACACTCGGCGATATCCTGCAGCAGACTGAGGACACGCTGCCGGTATACCAATAAGCAAATTCTCATGGCACGTGTCACTAGTATACGTTTAACTCGCACTCGGCACCATCGTATCGGATGCGAGCGAGAAAAATCATCCCGCCCATGGCATATTGTTGCGAAGAAGCGAATATTGTTGTTTTTATTATTTTTTTCGCAATTGCGAACAATGAAATTCAATAATTATTTATAATATTTATTCATTAGACTTTTTTAGACGAATACAAAATGTTTGTGACACGTTGGGTTTATATTAAATGAGTTATTCGAGAAAAACTTGGGGTCCTAATATAAACCCCATGGGAACGGCTAGGTCAATCGATCGATATTATTAAAAAAAACAGCAATGAATAGTTAGTTAATATCAAGGTTTTAAAAAAAAAGGTTTTCATAATTCCTTTTATTGTTATAGCGACTAAAACGTTCTGGCCTGTATTATTTAAAAAAACGTGTATAAAATATGTATAATAAAACCCAAATCGCTCTATGAAAACAAAGAATTCAGTAAAACTATAAGTCTCCAATATATCTAATTTAAGTCTCTAATAAATAGTCAGTTTTCTCGACTTATAATGAAAACAATTCATTTTTATCAAATATTTTACGTTTATATTATACGTATTGAAGTTTATATTTGTTTTCAATAGCAAAATGTCTAACCAGACAAATACAATTAACACTCAAAGACCCGGTCCCGCGTTCGTGCGGAAATTTTCGTAAACGGTAAACACCCGCTCCCGCACTAACGCGGGTTCAC
>JAGXCT010034924.1:22217-39694 GCA_022495035.1 Philopotamus ludificatus
GATGCGGGTTTAGGTGTAAGTTTCGCCTGAAAACAACGGGTGCTTGAGTGTTAAGAGAAAAATCTTAGATGTGGAGAATAAAATAAAAATAATAAAGCACCATCAGTGGAGCAAAACAGTGTCAGACTTGAATTTAAATTGTCTCGTTCAACTGTTTCAACTATAATAAAGAACAAAGAACGAATTCTTGAAGCTCTGGTATCATTGAAATCAATAATATGAATTTTGACGGAAATGAGGAGTAGAAAATATATTATTTACAATTTGCTAAACAACTTAATCTGGAAGTTGACATAGAAAACATAATTCAACTTTTAAAAAATATTGTCGAGAAACTCTTAAACTTGATTGAGATTGAGAAAGAACGAGTTGCTGAACAAAATTAAAGGAGTTGAAACAACTAGATAAACTTGAAGTACTACCAAAAAAATTGTGCTTAAATACACGGCTGCAGCTGTTGCCCAGATCAGTGATGGAATTAAAAAATATGGACTCTAGACATCGACTTTCGAAGGTACGCCACCTCATTCACCAAGCATCGCGTGTTATTATGAAATTTATAAAAAAAAAGTTATGAAAAAACTATAAAATGTGATTTAGATATTTACTTATGTGAAAAAATCACTACAGCCGCTGAAAAATCGTAAGAGTCACTAATGGATATAATCAACACATATTATGGAAAATACTCCAAAATAATTATAATAAATATATTGTGTAAAATTATTTACCTATATATAGTTAAAGTTAAAAGAAGTCTATTATTTCTAATTATTTTTTGTATATATTAATATAAGAAATTCGACTTACGTCCAAGGTAGTGAAACGGAATCTGACTTTAATAAAACGAATAATACGTGTTTTTTAATTTTTAATATTATTTTTATGGACTATAAAAAGAAGACGATTGCATAAACCATAGATCAATGATCCACTGTATTTTACCTTATTTGTACTTTAGACGCACTATATTTTTTATTTCAATTTATGACGTCATAATTATATTTCATCCAATAATTGAAGGCTTTTTGTTTATAGAATTTATTATAATTAATACAATTAAATTGATTATAATCAAATATATTAAAAATGGCGTATTTTTCTACATTATTACAACAGATATACTGCACAAAATTGTCAGTATTTTAATTTTTCTTAGATTTTAACCTTAACACTTTATGAACCGTTCACGCCTATTGGCGTGATTTTGTAGCTAAGCGTTATGAGCCGTTCACGCTTTTTGGCGTGAGACTATACCCCCACTTGGCATTTTTTTTCTGATAACGATGCACAATGTAATTCTACTATTTGACCACAGATAGATACACATGCATGTTAGCTTGGATTATCATTACATGAAACCATGCGGCTCCCAGGCTAGGTTTGATGTAAAAAACCGCGGCTAATAAAGTGTTAATAAATTTATATTGAGAGGTGGAGAGAAAGTGGACAGAGTAGAAAGGGTAAAGATATCATTGCATGAATTATCTTATTATATTAAAGAAATGTGTGTTATTTATTTATTTATCTAGTATTATATATGTAGTACAGTCAGCCCTCCTATAATGTTTCCTTTAAATTGCTTCTTTCTACAAAATGCTAATATTTTCGAGGTCAAATTACATATTTCGTAAATATTATCGCCTAAAAATATATCGCCTAGCGGAATAAAGGTCAATGCTTTATGGTTGAAAAGGCATTTTGTAGAAAATAGTGATTGAGAGGAAACGTTATAGGAGGGTTGACTGTATAGTGAAAAAAATACATAATTTAAAATATAAAATAAAAAGAAAAAATATATAAAAGTATAAATGTAAAATAACAACAATAAAAAAAATAATGAAGTAAAGAAAATAACGTTTAAATATACAGGGGAAAAAATACTATATGTTAAAATACCAACATTAGTTGGTCCGATATATTAATTTTTAGAATCTCATACAAAAGATCAACGAAATGGCGATATTTAACATCAAATATATCTATTGATATGCCACCCCCTATTAACACAGGGATTCAGAATATCTATCTATCTATATGTATATATATCTATATATCACCTCACAACCCCTGCCGGGGGGGGGGGTTAATACATAAATCTTGTCTCTAACGGACTTCTCACCACAGAGCCGGTATACCCTGGGAAGGAAACCCCTCTAGTCTCGATGCTTTCGCTCCTCTTCCTTCTCTCTAGGGTACCCCTCTCTGAGGAGGTCTTTCCCATGATGAAAGGATTGCTATTGCGCGACAGGGCTAATAATCACTTGCGACCGACTACTTGAGACTCGTTTTGGGCAGATGTGCATATGTATGCCTGTGTATATCTATATAGGTGTGTGTGTGTGGTCGCTCGCTACTTGTCACTCGTGTCACAGATAACCCCTTAGAGAAGAGAACAAACGAATACCGAGACAAACCCCCTCCTACTTGCCTGGACACAGTCGAGAGGGTAAAATCCGATACCAACATGGTAGAAGATGTACGTTCAATGCCAGCAATGGCCAAGAGAGGGAAACTCTTTACAAAAAACAGGAAATACCAAGGCGGCTTGGGTCCCCGCGGTATGGACACGAAAGGGGTGCCCTCACGTTACGTGTGAGACCCAGGTTCCTTTGGCCTCAACTACCATGCGAGAGTTTGGTTTGATCCCATGCCCTCAGCGAGTGAGAGCCTTGTGACTGGCAAATGATGATGATATCTACATGGTCGGCCAAGTGGTTGGCCAGAGTAATAGCTCTGGTTACCGGAGAGTTTTCGAGAGCACATGTCCTCACATTTGACGGAAGAAAAGCACACGAGAACGAGCTCAATGGTAGTGAGGTTGCACCCATAAGGGCAACTCGCACAGGACAAGAGGGTTATGTACTGCGTCAACCAACAGCTTGAGGGTCGATCTACTTTGCAAAGTACTTCGCTTTGCCAAGTAGATCGACCTTCTTTTCTCAAGGGTTACATACTATTGGCAGCCTTGTGCGCTGGGGTATAAACTTGTTAGAATCCAAACTCCTCTTGTAGAGATATCTTAGAAATTTCTTCTGGATTTTCTATAATGTGAGGGTATTCGAGGCTTGGATTCTATTGTTTTTAAAAGGAATATTTCCTTTTAAAAACAATAGAAATAAATACTTAAACGTGATATGTGCCTTGACTTACTTGAGCTTCACATGCTTCAGAATTTGCTAACGTAAATCTATTTTTTTTGTATATTGAGTATATTTATTTTCATAAAATAATATTTTTTCTTAGAGCTATTTTGCTGTCGATTTGTTTTTCGTTAATTCTCGAGTCCGTATCTCGTTAGGCCTCGTATGCATACTTACTACTGGACTTAACCACTTCCTTCTCAACACACTTACCCAATTAGTCCCACCTATCACCCCATCCACGACGACAATTCATCAGATCCCATGCGTGAGAAGTGCGACGTGATTGATGATGGCCTCGTTATATTTAGGGTGGGTTCGCCCACAACTCCATTGACTAGCCGCGGCTTCAGGAAGCAGGTAAGAAGACGCTCGCGTGCTCCCTCGGCCATCGTCGATCATTAACCACGGCCCTGTCCCTCATCATCTGCAGGACTAATTATTCAGCATTGGTCTCGGCTGCGGAGCGTCGAACCCGCGCCGTCATATCATTACGTCGACCGCAGCTGCGTCGGACAAATCGCTTTTATTTGCATTCTTCTTGCGGCGCTCGGTGGCCGTCGTCTTGTCCTTTTTGCATCCTCTGGTCTCCGCGGTGTCAGCCTCCTCGTCTCCCCAGACCAGCTCATCAATTACTCACTCATGAATGCAGTTGCGGTTAATTCCTCCGGCCGTCATATGCACATTCTCTTGTGGCGATCTGCTCAATTAAAAATGTAACGAATCATTTCCTGCGGGATTTGATCGAGATTGCGGCATAAAACGATTTATCAGCTGCGTAACGCAGACGAAACTCAGTCTCGAATATCATCAAAATATAGCCATACGAAAAGAATATATTTATTAGATATAATATTTTAAGAGACGGCTTGCTAGAACTTTTTTTGCTAACATCAAAGTTATTCCCGGATAGTTTGTGGCGTTAAAGCCCTATTAGGTAATGCGGAAAGAAATGCCATTATTTTATTGCGACAAAATTTTGTTTGTATAAAAACTACAATATTATTCTGTTAAATATTTGACGTTGTTATCTATGAAACCCATCCACAGAACATACATTTAATTGCTCTTTCGTAAAATTCTGGCTAAACTCCATGTGCTTTTATCCTGAAACGAATGTTACATCGAAAAATATGACAGTACTTAGGTGCAACTTCGGCTGAACATGGTTAATGTTGCAGAACATCTAAATCTATCCCTCTTATTTTGTCTTCGGAGAATTCATCTTTGATTGTTTCATAAAATATTTTTTTAGGGAGTACCTACTTTAACCTTACTAATTAGGCACGATACACTGTTGTAACATTGTGATCAGGTTTTAATACATACACAGACATAGTGAATTATTCCCAAAACATCCCACAAAATACAAAAGGAGAACCTTTTACAGTAAACGATGGCCATGGGGATACACAGGTATACGACAAGTATAATGAAAGTCATTCTTTTCCTTAGTAACAATCCTTCTAAGAAACGGATCGGTTTCATATCTGGACACATTATGATAAAAGATAGTTATTCGCTGTTCTAAGATCATTGGAAAAGAGAAGAGAAGTGTCATCTTCTATTTTAATTAGTTGGGTTTGTTATTTCGCCCACTTTTGAACTTTTGAAACCATCTAAAACAGTGGTTCTTAACCTTGTTGGAGGTACTGAACCCCACCAGTTTCATTGCATCGCTCTACCAACCCTTATATCGATACCCCCCGCATCAATACAATAACAACGCACAACAAGCCCGCGCCCGCAACCGAACCCGAGACTGACTCAATCGAACCCTGTCTGATCGAACCCAGGTTAAAAACCACTATCTAAAACATTGTTGAGGATTCAAGATGTCTCCATAAATATACAAGATGGCTAGAGTATTTTATTTTAGTTCAATCCTTTATCATATAAAAGATACTAAAATATCGCAAATACAGTGGAACCCCCAATTACACTACCCCGAATCGCGCTGAGTTGAAATATTCGCCGCAAATCCCCCAATTGCGCGGTCACATTCACACACAGTCAAACGTTGGCTAGCGTCTGCGTATTCAACGCGTGCCATGCTATACGCACACAGCCGGACGGCTTCACTCCCCAATAACACGACTCTAATTAACACGGTCACGATTTTAGTGTTAGTGGGGGTTTAACTGTACGTCTGTTTATCCCATTTTTCACGGCGGCTCGAAACCAACCAAGTCATCTGAAGGGGGACACTTTTTCATTCATGATATTCTTCTTAATTTGGTCGATATTTTGGATTTTCTTGACTAATCAATATGACGCGTAAATGACGCGCGCACTCGGCGATGTCTCGCCGCAGACTGAGCACACGCCGCTAACGAAGTTCTCGCGACACGTGTCACTAGCACGTTTCACTCGACCCCATCTGCACTGTTAGGTTATCTTTGGTCCAAAATAAATTATTTAACCTCAAAACTGAAAGATTACTAAAATAGCTAAAAAATCATATCAAAAATGATGTGTTAACTCAAAAAAATGGCATTTCTATTCGCTTTTATATAATTTTCCGATGTCATCTAAACGTAACTGTGCTCTGGACATTGAATTCTTCAATGTTAATCCAGGATTCGACACAACCATGAATATTTATACGTAATTTTTTAAATTTGATGAGTTTCCTGATTTACTTGTACGCTACAAATTTAACTAAAACCTTAATTTACATTATGATAAATTTCGGCAATAGCTTTAGAGTTGTTGTTGACAATCAAGACTTGATAAAAAGCCAGTTGATGAGATCGAAACGCTCAGCGAGTGAGTGTCTCGTGGCTGGTAAATGATGATGATGTACTTATTTCACCCTATTTTGGATTTAAACGCAAACATGCATTTAAAAAATATCCCTTCAATATTTATGGAATAAATTCAGGTCGCATTTTTTATATTTGTGATATTATCCTTTTCGAGCCTTGAATATATTTCATATAATTGCATAATAAAACTATAATTGATGTCAAAGACTCTTTTTAAATTGAATTTAATGTAATAAACCTAAAAATAACAATAAATCTGGTGTATTAAAAAAAATCTTATTTTTTTTTGGCATGAAAGATTATTAAATCATACAACTTTGTGATAGTTTATTCGAAAGTGAATGCAAAATTAATTATCCCTTCACTAACAAGCTCTTCATTTTAGTTGTATGACAGGCTTGAAACACAATTATTTCGGGTTCAGTTGAATTCTCTCATCAACTTGAATAGCAATTTGAACGTAAACTTTATCATTAAATATTACAATTATTTTACTCCTGATGTAAATTTATCATCATTAAACTCTTGATAAATTAATTTATAGTGCACATGCATCGCGTCCATTGATAATGGGCGTCGCTGTAGATAAATTTTATCACAACACTCATAGGTTTAATATATCACGTTGCAGATAGCAGATCATTTTTATGTGTTATGCTATAGAACGGAAATTATTTGACCGCAAAATGGAGGAAGTAAGCGCCACCTTCGGCGATGATTGCTATATTAGAAAATCATATAAACACGTACACATTATGTTATGGAGGCCGACAATCGCATGTATATATTACGCGGGAATGCGATAAGTATCCGGTCCATCTTCCGATTTTTTACATTGTTTTTTTCCGATATCGGAAGCTGATAGAATCTTAAAAACAAACAAGGCGATAAAATAGAACGGTCGCATTATGCAAAAAGCTTTTGGGCATTTTGCCCTGCAATGGCGAAATAAAAAGAGATGGCGACCGGAGGCTCCCATCGAACATTGGCCCAATTCTCGTATTCAAATTCGAAACCTCAAACCGACCATTCGTATTCGTAAAATACATTTATTCGACGTCGTATGACTCGAAACGTATAATGCGCTCGGAATGCGTGATTAGTACTCGATATGAATGTATTCGGATGGAGAAAAAATATGTGGAACGATATGTAATACCATTTTTATTCGGTATTGCCAATAATAATTTATTTAGCGGCATGGCAACACTTGCGATTTATTTATATTCCCTCGCAAAAATTCGGGTATTGTGATTTTTTTCCGCCATGAACCTTTTCCATATTTACATATACGTTTCATATGAAAATTTACTATCGAATCTCGTTCGAATAAACATCATTTTCAATATACTTGATAACAGGATGTTTGTGCGTATTTATTAAAATACACAATGCAAATATTATGCATATTAAAAATATGATATTGAAGGTCGAATCAAACCACCATAAATAATGCATTTTTGATTAAATAAAGATATCTTCTACAGATAACGCCTGTAATTATTTGAACCTTTGATATATGATATGAATATTAATGGATTTGAAAATCAAGCGTGGAGAGATTGACAAAATCCTACATGCTAGATGACGAATACGTGATAATATTCTTCAATTGTGGTTAAATTTTGTTAAGATGCATGAGGATTTATTAATATTCTTGACGTTTAAAATCATCTTATTAGGATAGATAAAATCGCCCATCTTTTTTTCTTTGTTTCTTATTTATATATTTAAAATTATTAACTTTATTTTTTTATTTTTAATTAACGCTGTTTTAAAAATGCGTTCCATGCTTTATTTAATTAAAAATATATTTTTAATACTTGACAAAAGTTACGGTTGAAAATTACTCGTAGAAAATGTTAAATTCAAGATGGTTTTCAACTTTGCAATAATTTATTTTAAATGAGCTTTCAAATTAAAAGACAAGCCGAAGAAATGTCAATTGATTATATTGTCAAAGGAAAAAAAGACTGAAGACGCTGGCAATTCTGTTTGTGAAAACCTTTTCGTCTGCATCATAGAGAATTAATGAATTTTAGAACATGGCTTAATTTCATAAATCTTAGAAATTATTGTCTAGGAATTTCAGATCTATTATTTTGCATTTTTTGTGGATTCGAATATTATTTAATTTTTTACAAAAAAATGATTGCAAGTCAAATACGTTTGGAAATCCCTGTTCTAAAAAATAGTTCATATAGCGCAGAGACAGGGACTACTCCAAGAAACCCGCTTTATAGAAGAATAGGCATTTAAAAATAAAATATCTAAACAATTATTTATCACATCAATCATAATAATTCTCAAGCTCAAAAATGAGATAATTTTACTGATATCCGTACTAAATCCCAATTTCACCATTTAATAGAAATGATTTCAAGAACAAGAAGATATTAGAAATTTTGTTAATACTTAAAAATATGGTTAAATTGTAATAAAAACATTTAGATTTATTATTATATAGACATAAAGTTTTTAAATTCTGTGAAATCGTCTTTTATACAAACGAAGAATTTACAGATATTATAAATAACGTAAATGATGTAAATATCTATAAATAATTTTAAAAAAGTCAGCCCCCTCTATAGCGCCGAGATAGAGACCACGCTATAGAAATCTGCCCTATAGAAGACAAGGTACTCATACAAAATTTGGGTTTAGTTCTTTTTTTTAATTATATTTTGTAAATAGAACGAAATCAATATATCAAAAAAAATTCTATTCACCTATTTTAACCCATTCCACTCTCATTATATTTTTTACACATTAAAAGCAATGGCGTACGGTGGTGTTGATGTTGGGTGTGCTGTATGTGGAAAAAAAATATAAAAAAAATACAGTTTTTTTTAATGAATTTTATTATTATTTATACATTAATTTTATTCTTCGTTTTTGCGTCATAAATTTAAGGTTAAGTGTGCCCTTCTGTTTTAGTTTTATGAGTTTTTTTTTCTCCATTGATATTACTTGAAAAATTGATGTATAAATTTTTCCACATACAGCACACCCAACATCAACACCACCGTACGCCACTCATTAAAAGAAATATTCATTGGAAAAATTAATAAAAAGCATCTATAGAGTTTGATCAGATATCCGATTAAAAAAAAACATTATTTTTTTAAAATTAAATAAAAGAAAAACTTGGTTCAATTTGTTTGCTAAAAAATCTGTTGGGGTAAATGCACACCGAGTGGAAAAGGTTAAATAGCCTTCTAGTATTTTTAGTTTGTTCACGCGAACTAATTATATTTTTTTGTCAACCAAAAAGCATTGACCTTTTTTTCGGGCGGCAATGTGCATGAACAGACAGGGGAATTAAAGTGGTAGTTTATTAATTTTATTTAAAAGATCCCAAGCTTACGATTAATATATATTCGGGTAGTAAAGATAAATATAAATGATCGCACTTGTCAGTCATTTGTTTTATTATGTTATTAAAAAAATAAAAATAAAGAAATTTAATAAAGTTTTTTTTATTTTATGTAAAAAAGCAATAGTCGTAGAAAGCAAAAACATAGTAAACATCTGTACTTATGTAATTATGCATAAGTAGAGAAGATAAACAAAAATGTGATGATCCGTCAGTCATATCAGAATATGTCATAAGAAGTTCGGGTAGAAAATGGTGCTTTAGAAAAGAGCGCTATAGGAGCATCTGTCGCTATAGAAAATCGATCTATAGCAGCGATCATAATAGGAGGGTTTACTGTATATATTATCCGAAAAAAGTGCTATCTGTACTTGTTAAGCAGTTTTATTCTGTGAAAGTTTGTGTAAACCTTTTTTGAGTTTTTTACGTGGTTTTCTGTGTAAAGTATCGATCGCATAAATAGAGTTATGACTAGATTGTTATGTATGTATATATTCTTCGCAATCTGTTACTATGAACTGATGGATATATATAGTGTAGAACGTAAAGTCAATATTCGCAGACTCATCCACATCCTTTTCCATCTGTTTGTTATTTACACTGTTGCGAAAAGTTAATATTCGACACGGTCGCATTCAACCCTCTCGCTCTCCGCACGTCTAGGGGGATGGGCTGATGAAAAATGGACGTTACTTTTCATCTTCGTTTTGAAAGTAAAATGAGATCGAATATTAGCATCAAAAAAAAAAAATATGTGTAGCTCATTTTTTTGCTCGTCCAAAAGATAAAACAGGTTTCCCCCATAATAACATATTCCGCGAAAAATTACGCTCGAAAAGGTTTTACGCTTTCACTAGCGTAAACACGTGTGTGCGCCGTATTTTTTTGCGATCGCGTCGATTTGTTTGGTTTTTAATGAAAATTATGAAAACTGAATCTTATGATGAGCTCTCTAAAAAGTTATCAGACCGGAGAAATGGTTGTACGACGAATGATCACATCACATTATTAATGAAATTTAATTGCGATAAAATTTATATGTTGTCATGTGTCGAAGTCATTGATGTTTTCATCCGAGTGTCAGTTGGAAAATGCCATAATTGATGACTGAAGATTTCTAATCATAACGTTTACATCATCGTATTACGTTGCTTCTTTATAATTACATCTTATCATAATATGTCAATTGAGATTTTTTTCTCGATTATGAAACGGCCAGAGCCCTTGTAGAATTAAATAAATTAAAAAAATTCTTCAATTACGGCTCTGAGTAATAAAAAAAAATCAAATACGCACTTCAATGGCAAATCGGTTCCTCACGCTTGCTCTTTCAAAGGACGTGCGATTTCCGTTCAAGATTTATTCCCAGAGATTCGCGCTGCCATTAATCAATTAACTGATCCTTGCAACAGGATAATTAAACACTATTGAAACGCTCGTGGACTAAAAATAAAAATACGGTCCAATTTATCCAGTCAATCATGGTGGCAGTGGATCCTTGTTCAATTCCCACGGATTTTTTTTATTATTTTTCTGATACCTTTTTTAAGCTCTGGTGGTTTTCTTGAATTATCTTGATCCGATTTTTTTCCCCTACCTCACTTTTTAAAAATGTTAAACGACCGTGAATAAAGTCGATAAGTCTTGTACAACATCTCACCTGATCATCGGCCGTACATCCTTTTTGGTGAGATGATGAAATAAAAACCTGCGGTTAATTAATTAGCGGCACGTTTTATTGCCGAGTCACCGTCCACTGAATTTGATGATCAAACTGTAATTAATTGTTAAAGAGAAAATCAATTGTTTTCAGCAATAAATATGTACTTAACAAGCATAGCTGAAGACACATGAATCGATGTTTTACTCAATGTGACATATATTGTCATCATTAACTTTCTATGGACGTGCGCAATAGCTCTCACATAACTTTGTCATAAAAAACGCGACTTTTATCCATCACGATCGTGGATCAAAGCATAAACTCAACTTCCGAAACCGTACAAGAGTTATTTGAGCATGAGTGACTACGATCCACTTTCGCACTACGCATGTTCGGAAACTTCGGCCGAAAACTTTGCCAAACAACAACGTGGATGAAACTTCTTCGCGAATTGATTAATCAAATTTATTGGATCCCACATGAGACGAACATCCGAGCTGTTTATGTGAATACTCGTCCGAAGAGCACGCCATATGGTCGCCGTCGTCATAACACTGCACTGTGTAAATAAATCTCTATAACGTAAACACTCGAGGATGGAGAATTTTGCATAAAAAACGGCCTCGAATTACTTTGATGCTTATCGTATCGCCCTTGGATGTTTAAATTTGCAGAATCGTTACTGTAAAGTACATCTTATCCGGGATAAGACTCGTCTTAATAATGATAGCTTACCTCAATTATCTTCAATTGGCGGAAACCACATATATTTTTATTTTCGGGAATGGAAAAAAAACCTCTCCAAGGGTAATAAACTGATCCTTGTTTTTCTAACTAGATATTGCGGTTACCCTTTTCAGAACAAAAAAAATAATTCGTCACGAAAACAATGTACACAAAGTTGGTCGTATTTTTTTTTTTCGTTCGAGTCATGCTTCGAAATTGCGAAAACGTGATATGAATGGTTTTTTCTTTAATATTAAATATTTTCTTTGGCTATTCCGCTAATACATTTCACAAAATCGCAGGGATCTTGTGATGAGAACGAACATCACGATGAAAATACATTTTTTTCCGCTATTTTTTTATTATATATTTTATTATGTATACGACACAGAATTTTGCTTTTACAAGGAAATGCGTTTTTTCATCCCCTTTCGGCGGAAAAAAAAGAGTAAAACTTTTCTTCGCGATAAGGATTCCCGACCAGCAGCGTGGTGCCGGATGGCAGTGATTAATGGCACGGTTCATTCTTGTATGCTATCTAATCCGGCGACATTAAATTCCAACTCTTCTTGTTTTACAGACCATTGTGAATATTTGTAAAATCAATCCCCGAAATTCCGACGTCCACCACGTGGAATAATAATTTTTATACAGACGTGATCGGCCGAAGGGAAAGGTTAACGTTGCCACTGTTTACGTGACTATGATAGATTTTCCTTTTTCTATTTTGGCTCACCGTTGTGTTTGTTGCCTCGTTTTTCGGGTCAATGTTTCAATCCGATTTCGTCCGAATGAATCTTGGAAAAGAAATGATCGTAGTTTTTCTTAAAGTTTCGCACAATCGATAGATCCCTTAAGGTAACTCCGTCGGATTGTTATGCTAAACCTGTTATGCTTTGACCCACTTTTCGAGACCTTTCGAAAAAGATTCGTCCGGATTCACCTATCCATAACAAAGTTGAGCAATTTTTCGAAAAGCGCATTGCGGATACCCATGGGAGAGGCGCGGCTGAGGACCGCACCTCCGTCTGATAAATTTCAAGCGATAAATGCGACCAGATAAGGGCAAACTTTTAATACCGAATTTCCCCAATAACATATTTAAATATTAATTTCGCGGCGAAACTAATCACGGCCGGTGTCTTAAAGCGAAATTAATTTCCTATCTTGGAATTGAAGAGGGAATGGAGGCAATGTAGCGATTCCAGGAATATGGAACGAGAGGGAGAAATTATTTAATACAAAAGCTCTCCCTCTAATTCGGCTACTTCCGTATCATTACCCACACCACTCACTCTCCACTTAATGTCGTTTCGTTTTAATTATTTTCGCTCTAGTGATTATGGCATATGTACTAAGTACGCAAGAGCTATGCTTTTAACACTTTAGTATGAAAATTATGACAATGGTTTACTATCAATAAAATAAACACTGATCTTATACACGGCTAGGAAAACTAAGAAATAATTAAAGATCGGCAATAGTAATAAAGATCGCAGTTTAGAAATGAATATATCAATACAGATGAAAACATAATATTGTAATAGTAGAAGTAAAGAGTTTAACAACTAAGAATTACTAGTGGAAGAAGCTTAATATACGCGATAGATACGTTTCATGCCGAATAAATGAAAACCGCATAAAAAAAGACATTGAGATCATACAAAATCATGGTATAGATTCTTAAAAATACATGACAACATAAAACTGATTTTTGTCCATATTTCAGGAGATATAATATCTTCATCATCTTTCGTTAAAATATTTTGAAGTATATGTTTAAAGAAATATCATTTAAAGCAGAGGTTTGCGACCTTTTAAATGTCTTACGCCCCCTAAAAAAATAATTAAGTATTTTAATAAAAAATAATAAACAAAAATGAAACATTGAAATATTACAAACATTTGCACAAATCTGTCAAAAATATTTATTGACTTTATTGTTCCTGTTTTTTGGAAACATTTGTTCTGAAATATTGCTTTAAAACTGATTTTCAAGAACACGATTTATGCGCAGTTCTGAAGGTGTTCTTCCTTTAGTTCTTCATCATCCGATATATTATTAATATTTAACCTAGCCGTGCCGATGGGGTATATTTGGAACCCCAAGTTTTTGATTTTTATCACAATTTTTTAGTCTAAAAAGGGGCGAAAGAATAAATATTATAAATAATCATTGCCCTTTATGGTCTGAAATTGCAAAAAACGATGGTACGATGTTGTTCTAAGTGCGAGTGAAACGAAACAATGGCACGTACTGTGAGACCTCAGTCTGCGGCGAGACATCGCCGAGAGCGTTGTCGTTTACGTGTCATATTGATTAGTTAAAAAATCCAAAATATCCACTAAATTATGAAGCATATCATGAATATCTATTTTTATTTTTTGAAAAATCCAAAATAAAGCACCTATGAAGCTGGAGATAATCCCTGATTTAATGTTTGTATTATCTAAGCCAGGGATTCCCAAGTGTAAGCCGTCATAAGGGCGCCGCGAAATATTCAATTAAACAATTCGGCAAATTTGTTGGATTCCCAATTCTCGAAATTTTTGCGCCATCTTTTTGCGCTCGCTTTTCTCAAGAAGGGTCAACAATTTTGAAAAAAATCTGATGTATTAAGGGAGCCGCGAAAAAATCTGATATATTTAAGGGAGCCGTAAACCGAAAAAGATTGGAAACCTCTGATCTAAGCCATACATAAGTGGTACAAACACAGTAATGTGGTAGAGGCGCGTTTTTCAAAAGTAAAAGTACTTTAAATGGAGGATTTTTTAATAATTTATTTTTCTGTTTTTGGAAAAAAGCTAATAAAATCATTCTATAAATATTTATATATCGTCTTCCACGCCTCTTTATTAGCCTTCTAATTTACAGGATTATAGTCCATGTTCATACCCTTCAATGAACTTTGATAGAAAACTCGGTTGATTAGCGACAGATTCATGATTCGTTCACCGAACGGATCTTCAACTAATCCTTTGCTACTTTGAAATCACTAGCAGTTTTATCGGATTTGGATAAATTAGTCCTGCTAGGTATTTTCTTCCAGTATAATCCAGTTTCATCGTCATTACATACCTGGTCAGGTGTATATAAATTTTGTTCAATTATGATTTACCATTTTTTGTACGTACGTAAATTTTTGGACGCAAATTTTCCCTATGATTATATATTTTCATAGCTTTTTCCAGATAATCCGAGCTTTTGCCATAGATTTAGTTATAACGAAATTTAAAAAATATGTACTTGTTTTGTTTCATGTTTGTATTATATCTGCATATATTTTTATATTAATCCTTATCCAATAAATAATTTACACGAAATGAATCAACGGTATTGAAATTGAATTTTTCGTCTTAAAAATCGTGATTTGCATCGATTGCGTATTCCGAAAAATTTATCATATAACACCACCGCCGAGGTCAAAATTTCGTATATACCGTAAATTTACGAAATTTCTTCGCGTTAATTATTATTCGAAAAATGGTAATCATCTTCGCGCTTTAATTGCCGTTAATGGAAATTCGATTATTTTTCAGGGTTGCCATCGGCCGATTACCGTTTGCCGAAATCAATTTAAAATTTAGTGTTGCGAATGAATTAATTCCCGATACAAAATATGGAATAAATTAGAATATCATTTGAATACATCGGGCGATATTATTTTCCATCACCTCTATATGAAAAATAAAGTATAAGGGATCTGCCGTCACTGCAAAAAATATTTTTTTTTGCTCACGGAATACAAATTTTGATGCTGGATTTGTGCGAATCTCAAATAAATTCGTATATACATTTTTTGTCATTCGTAGGCCGAATAGAAATGCGTTACGCATAATAAGCACATATATGTATATTAAAATACACGTCGATTACTAGGAAATTGATGGTTAATTAAAAATTCAAGGATGTATCCAAGGATATCTCTCGAGACAATGCGTAAATAATAAATTACACCTGTATATTAATGATTTATTTTATATTGCAGATTGCTTCGTACGACGATCGATCTAACGGTGAGTTAAATTTGCAATTAACAATTAAACGCATTTAGTGTTGTAAATACGTAATGAATTTCTCTAAAATACCGATAGTATTGTATCTAAATTATGTCAATGGCAAAACGGTACACTTAAAAATCTTCTATTTCTATATATGTACTTTTTACCTTGACTCTGTCACTCGTTAATCAATAAGGCATTTCCGTTCGCTATTGAAAGGCTTCTCTGGGTTTTTGTTTACAGCCACTGAGTTATATCTTTGTGACATAATTTGCTCCCATTTCTGCTTTTTTGGCACTGTTTGCCAATTTCAGACTGGGTACACACGAAATTGCGTAGAGACTCGTATCGAATCGATAGCCCAGGGTGGGTGATGTTGTCTCGGCACCTCACCTCCATTGTTCCTTCCTCCAAGAGCACCACCCGTCTGGCTCCCTGGGTCGCTAACCTTTTTTGGCCAAATTCCAACAGCCGAGCGGCCATATCTTTTTTTAACAGCACGTTGCGAACTTGTCCCCTGTGCAGATTCTGACGTGCTTGTACAACACGTGCCCACTTCGCGAATTACGCGCGCCATTACAGATGTCTCTCTTCGTGCGTTGCGCGCGTGGCACGTGCTACGCTAGATGCCACATAACATCAGGAATGTCCTCTTACTGCATTATGATAATGATCATGATGATGGCATAAGCATAATGCATAAATAAAAAAACATAAAGAAACACAACGTCAACAAAATCTAGGCATTCTTACATTTTTTTGCATTTCATTCATTCAATGACACATGTTTGTTTTGTTTCACTGGCTTGAATATGAAATCGGAATCATTCTTGACAATGAAATCATTTTTAAATCACGTTAAAATTGTACATCTCATTCGGCATTGTAATCATTTGTTAGAACATAATTGAAAGGCTTTTATAATTAAATTTGATCTTACTTGAACTACTCCTTCGTCATCATAGCTATTTACTAACGTGGAATTATTTACATATTCTGAAATAATATCTAGTATTTGTCTTACATTAAGCACATCAATTCTGCAATATCTTCAGAGCATTCTCTGCCAATTGTATGTGACAAAACATCGTTAATTTAATTTAACCAATTATTCTACATTTGATAAACCATATTCTTCTTAAAGAATTATACAGGCGTCCCTCGGCTTTCGCATACAATTAGTTCCTGAAAATGCGTGTTAATGTTGAATGTTCGATAGTAGAAGAATGTAAAAAAACATATTGAAATTCCACGTAGGCTCAATGCTTTTAAAAGGTTTATGTACAAGGACAACTGATTCTTCCCTTTCGATAAGAAGTCATTTTTTTCTAAATAAACGTGTTTTGGCTAGGAATTTTCTCCATTTACAATAATTTCGGACAATGAAATCGATTCTCCAGCCAATTTAATATTATGTAAAGAATATCTCATTTTAAATTTGTTGAGCCATCCATTACATGCTTGAAACCCCGAATTAGAATCTTCACATTCATCACGGCGACTCGAAATCAACGTGTCAATCGTATATTTCAATCGTACTCGGCATATTGTACCGGATGCGAGCGAGAAAAATCATCGAGCGCATAGCAACAGCAGCGAATATTATTGTTTTTTTTTTTTTTTTCGCAATTGCAAACAATAAAGGACGATGACAATTTGTAATATTTATTCATTAGACTTTTTTAAACAAATACAAAAAAAATGTGACACATAGGATTTATATTAACACTCAAACAGCCGCTGGTTTCAGGCGAAACTTACACCTAAACCCGCATCTTTTTATCGATCTTGCGATTTTG